>PVIY010046619.1:0-18349 GCA_004026745.1 Myrmecophaga tridactyla | reverse complement strand
ACAAGCATGCAGTTTAAAATAAGATATTAGTCAAGGTTCTTTAGGGAAATTAGCCAAGAGAAGAAATGTGTAAATATGAGATTTTATAGAACTGTCTCATGAAATTGTAGAGATACAAGAGTCCAGATTTCATAGTCCGGGTTGCAAGCTGGCAATTTCATTGAAGGTATATGATGAATTTGCTAGGAGAAGTTGACTGGCTGAAGTAGAGATACAATTTCTCTCTTCTGACTATTGAAGTCATTACTTCTCCTTTTAGGCCTTCAGCTGATTGGGTGAAATGTCTCTCATTGCAAAAGACACTCTCCATAGTTGATTATAGATATAATCAGTCATAGATGTAATCTATTTAATGATAGTTTAAGTCCATGAAATGTCCTCAGAGTAACAATTAGGCTGATGCTTGCTTGACCAGACAACTGGGCACCATTATGCACCCAAGTTGACACATAATCCTAACCATCATATAGTTAAAAATAGTTTATATAGCATCATGCTATTTTCTCTGGTTTCTGATAAAATCTAATAGATGAAGCAAAAGTATTTTCATGGCAAGCAAGAAAAGCAAACATGCTTCACTGACATTTCATTACATGATGACTGTTCTCATTCTTTCATTACTTTTCAATTCAAAATATAATAAATAGTAAATACTATCCATAATGGTAGCTGTGCTGTCAAGCATGTATAAATACTGTGTTTCCTCTATTTCCACTGTTAGAAAAGCATACCGTTTAAGTTTTTAAACATAGTGTTCACAATATTTATAGTTCTATCTAGAGTTTTAGGGGATATAACAATGTTTTCACATATTTATAATGAAATGAACTATAACCTGATTTAAGGGAAAATATTTTTTAAAACTCTCACCATTATGAGTCATACGGTTTGGGAAAAAAAGAAAGAACAACACCTTCAGCCTTCCTTTGGCACTCCCATTTTCAAGTTGGGAATTTGACAAATGTATCAATCTATCGACTTTATCACTGACTTTAGAGATGATATCTGAGTCTGTAAGGGGTCTTCTCTTGAGTTTGACAGGTTTTGATGAAAATATGAAATTAGAGAAGAATTACATAAGCTGAGGCAGATGATCAAAGTGAGCTGAAGCTCTGAAGAGGAGCACCTTACTCTTACATTCCAGATTGATGTTTTACTATCAGAATGCGCTGGGGAAAGTGAAGACTATCACAAATGATTGAGGAGATAGTCATAAAGGATAAAAGCCAATAAATAAGTAGCTCAAATTGCATGCTGTACTTTTGAAATATCCACTAATACTTAAAAGAGATAGAAAAAAAAAAGAAAATGTTAAAGCACACACATAGAAACACACACCAATTTAATATGACAGACAATGAGGAAAGTAGAATATTTAAATTTTTGTTTAAAATATAAGGTAGACAACAAACCAAATGACATGAGGTCTGTTGTTTGTAAAATAGATATACTCCCTTAGCTGCAACAAAATTAGGAACATCCACTAAAACACAGGTTATTCACATCATGATTCAATAAATTTTAGATAACAAAAGTGATTATTCAATATCTTTAGGAACACACTAATAAGTTGGCATATTTCTATTTTATATATTAAATAAGGAAACATGAATTATATCCTCCAATTTGTTTCCCCTGTATTTCTGTTCCTTATTACTCTCTAGGGAATGAAGTTATGAGATGAGGAAAATATGGCATTCACTAATTTTGAATGTCTTTTGCTCCTTAGGTTTCTCTGTGTTTTATGGCAAAATCAGTGGCCAGGGACAAAGTAATCATAAAAGGACTTTAGACTGGTCAAGGAAAAGACTAAACTAAGTCCTATATTAAATGCTTGTTTTGGTCTTTATCATTTTAATATTGCTTTTTTAAAAAATTTATTGATGAAACAACATAGAAATGCAAACATTCTTAATGTACAAACATTCCATATATGGTACACAATCAGTATTCATAATATCATCACATAGTTGTGTATTCATCACCATGATCATTTTTAGAACTTTGCATCAATCCAGAAAAAGAAATAAAAGAATAAAAGAAAAATCTCATGCAAACCATACCCCATACCCCTCCCTCTCATTGACCACTAGTATTTCCATCTACCCAATTTATTTTAACCTTTGTTCTCCCTATTATTTGTTTTATTTTTTTCTGTATTTTTTACTCATCTGTCCATACCCTAGATAAAAGGAGCATCAGATACAAGGTTTTCACAATCACACAGTCACATTGTAAAAGCTATTTATATCATTATATAAACATCTTCAAAAAAACAAGGGTACTGGAACACAGCTGTACAGTTTCAGGTATGTCCCTTTAATTACTCAAATCACCATAAACTGAAAAGGGATATTTATATATAATGCATAAGAATAACCTCCAGGATAACCTTTTGACTCTGTTTGGAATCTCTCATCCACTGACAGTTTATTTTTTTTCATTTCTCTCTTCCCTGTTTTGGTCAAGAAGGCTTTCTCAAACCCTTGTTGCTGGGTTCCTACTCATCCTGGGATTTCTGTCCCACACTGCCAGGGAGATTTACATACCTGGGAGTCATGTCCCATGTACCAGGGGGAGGGCAGTGGGTTCATTTGCCATGTTGGCTTAGAGAAGGAAGTCACATCTGAGCAACGAAAGAGGTTTTCTTGGGGTGACTCTTAAGAATAATTTTCAGTAGGCTTAGATTATCCTTTGTAGGGATAAGATTCATAGGGGTGAACCCCAAGATCGAGGGCTCAGACTATTGCTTTGATTGTCCCCATCGCTTCTCAGAATATCAGAAATTCTCCAAATGGGGAAGTTGAATACTTCCTCCTTTCTCCCAATTCCCATAAAAGGACTTTGCAAATACTTCTGTGTTCACTGTTCAAATCACTCTGGAATTTATCAGGGCATCACACCAATCTGGACAAACCAATAAAATCTCATGCCCTATTCAAGATTTCCTGTACTTATGGTGATCAACTAAACTTACCATACAAGTTAAATTAGGAAATATACTACCCAAAATACAAATTTTGCACCAGATAAACATTTCTCCCTTTAGTCTCACACAGAAGTTGAAGTTTTAAGATATGAACAATATCATCCTTTACCTGTATTCTAATATACTCGAGTCCTATCCACATCAGCTTCATTCATATCTCTACTCCATGTCTGATCAGTTTTTCAACTTTTTAAACAGTGCCTATATGGGGTACTGCTGACCTTCATAGCTTCAGTGCTCTGACTCTGAGTCTCAGGTGTTACATAAATACCTAAAGTTACTGGGAAAGACCGTGTTATATGCAAACACTCAATATCTCAGAATTTAGAATTAACAGTTACACCTACTAAATATATGTGACTGCTGTAAAAGCGTTCAATCTAGGACCCTTTACAATAAGCTCCAACCTCATAACGCATTCTCTCGACTTCAGTTCACTGAACTTTTATATTATAGTTAGTCCATATAATTCAGTCATGATAGTGTTGGCCTTTTGGTTCCTGACATTTCATTCAATATAGAGCTCTTAAGGTTCATTCATTCAGTTAAATACTTCACAACTTCATTACTTCTTGCCAAAGCTGAGCATTCCATTTTATGTATACTCCATAGTCCCCCCACCCATTCCTCAGTTGCTGTACCCTTAGGCAACCTCCATTCATTGTGGATCACAAACACTGCCTCCAGAAACACCAGTGCACAAATGCCCATTCATGTCCGCACACTCAGATCCTTCAGGTATATACTGAGCAACGGGGTTTCGGATTCATATGGCAACCTCACCCCTAGTCTCCTGTGGAACCGCCACAATGCTGTCCAAGGGGCTGTACCTCTCATTTCTCTACCAACAGTGAATATGTACATCTCTTTCTCAACATTTTTTCTAGCACTTATTTCTCGCTGACCATTTTGACCATTTTTGAACGGTTTTATTCACACATGATACCATCCAGCCTAAGTGTATAGACACGCCTTCACCATTAAACTCTATCTGAAGACATTTCCTTTCCTTCCACAAAGAATCCATACCCCTTTTTCCAATCCCCCTGCCTGTTGATACTTAGTTTTTGGTCCTTTGATACATTCAGAGGAAGCATATTACAGTGTTACTGTTTACTATAGACCCTAGCTTGCACTGATGGTACTTTTTCCCATATACGATCTATTTACAACACCCTGCAATACTGACATTTCTTTGCTCTTCCTCCAGCAAAAACATTTTTTAATTTGTATATTTAATTACCATCATTGTATACTCTAGGCATTCATAAATTATAACATCTGTCTTTATCCTCTATCTTACCTTCTGATTTCATATGTGCTCTCAGCCATTCTCCCTCAACCATACTCACATTCATCTTCATTCATTGTGCACACATTATTGTGCTACAATCAGGTAGGATTGTGCTATCCATATCTGAATTTTTACCATCAGCCTTGTTGCACAATCTGTATTCCTTCAATACTAATTGCCCAATCTCTACTCTATTTCTATCTCCTGATAACCTCTGTTCTTAAATTCTCCAAATTCACTCATTAATATTAGTTCACATCAGTGGAAACATACAGTATTTGTCATTTTGTTTCTGTCTAATTTCACTCAGCATAATGTCCTCAAGGTCCAACCAAGTTGTTACATGCCTCATAACTTTATTCTGTCTTACAGCTGTGTAATAATCCATTGTATGCATATATCACAGCTTGTTTAGCCACTCATATGTTGATGGACATTTGAACTGTTTCCATCTCTGGGCAATTGTAAACAATGCTTCTATAAATATTGGTGTGCAAATGTCCATTTGTGTCTTTGCTCTTGTGTCCTCTGAATTGATACCTAGCAATGGGGTTACTGGATCATATGGCAATTCTATACGTAGCTTCCTGAGGACCTGCCCAACTGCCTTCCACAGCAATAGCACCATTTTACATTCCCACCAACAATGGCTAAGTGTCCCTTTTTCTCCACATCCTCTCCAGCACTTTTGGTTATCTCTCTTTTTTTATAATGGTCATTCTAGTAGGTGTCAGATGGTATCCCATTGTGGTTTTGACTTGCATTTTCTGAATAGCCATTGAAGTTGAGTATCTTTTATGCACCATTAGCCATCTGTAATGGCTAATCCTCTTCTGAGAAGTGTCTTTTTCATGTCTTTTGCCCATTTTTAATTAGGTTGCTTATTTTTTTGTTGTGAAGTTGAATCTCTTTATATATTCTAGATAGTAAACCCTTATCTAATATGTGGTTTCCAAATATTGTCTCCCATTGCATAAGTCACCCTTTTATTTTCTTGACAAAGTTCTTTGATGCACAAAAGTATTTGATTTTTAGGAGTTTTCACTTACCTATTTCTTTCTTCAATGCTCATGCTTTGAGTGTAAGATCTAGGAAACCACCTCCTATTACATGCTGTATAAGATATTTCCCTACATTTGCTTTTAAAAGTTCTATTATCTTAGCTCTACTGTTTAGGTCTTTGATCCATTTTGAGTTATTTTTGTTTAGGGTGTGAGATATGAATCATCTTTCATTCTTTTGCATATGATATCCAGTTCTCCAAGCACCATTTATTGAAGAGTCTCCTCTGTCCCAGGTGATATGGCTTGACTGCCTTATCAAAGATCAATTATGGACAGATGAGAGGGTCTGCATCTGAACACTTTATTCAATTCCATTGGTCATTAAATCTATCTTTATGCCAATAACATATTGTTTTGACCACTGTAGCTTTATAATATGCTTTATAGTGTGAAACCTCACACTTCATTTTTCTTTCTCAAGATATTTTTAGCTATTCAGGGCAGCCTGTCCTTCCAAATAAATTTGGTTATTGGTTTTACTGTTTCTGCAAAGTAAGTTGTTGGGATTTTACTTCCTATTGCAGTGAATCTATAGATCAATTTGATTAGAATTGTCATCTTAACTATATTTAGTCTTCAGTCCATGAACATGGTATGCCCTTCCATTTATTTAGGTGTTCCATAATTTCTTTTAGGAGTTTTTTATAGTTTTCTGTGTACAGGTCTTTTTTATCATTGATTAAATTTATTTCTAAATATTTTATTTTTTTGGTTGCTATTCCAAATGAAATTTTTTCTTGGTTTCCTCCTCAGTTTGCCCTTTAATAGTGTATAGAAACACTAATGATTTTGAGGTACTGACCTCGTACCCTGCCATTTTGCAGTACTTATATATGAGCTTTAGTAGCTTTGCTGTGGATTTTTTGGAATTTTCAACATATAGTATCATATCCTCTGCAAACAGTGAGAGTTTTACTTCTTCCTTTCCAATTTGGATAACATTTATTTATTTTTCTTGTCTCATTGCTCTGGCCAGAACTCCCAGCACAATGTTTTGAATAACAATGGTGACAGTGGACATCCTTGTCACGTTTCTGATCTTAGGGACAAAACGTTCAGTCTTTCCCCATTGAGGATGATGTTAGCTGTAGATTTTTCATATATTCCCTTTATTATGTTGAAGATGTCCCCCTCTATTCCTATCCTTTGAAGCATTTTCATCAAGAAAGGATGTTGAATTTTGTCAAATGCCTTTTCTGCATCAATTGAGATGATCATGTGGTTTTTCTGCTTTGATTTGTTTATACAGTGTATTACATTAATTGATTTTCTTATGTTGAACCGTCCTTGCACACCTGGAATAAATTCAACTTAGTTATGGTGTATAATTCTTTTAATGTGCTGCTGCATTTTATTTCAATGCAGGATTTTTGCATCTATACAAAAATTAGAGAGATTGATGTGTAATTTTCTTTTCTTTTAGTATCTTTGTCTGGCTTTGGAATGAGGGTGATGTTGTCTTCATAGAGTGAGTGAGGTAAACTTTCCTCCTCCTAAATTCTTTTTTGAAAATTTCAAGTAGAACTTGCACTAATTCTTTCTTGGATACTTGGTAGAATTCACATATGAAGCCATCTGGTCCTGGCCTTTTCTTTTATGGGAATTTCTTTATCAACAATTCAATACTTTACTTGTGATTGGTTTGTTGAGGTCATCTGTTTTACTTCAAGTCAATATCGGTTGTTCACACCTTTCTAGGAAGTTGTCCATTTCATCTAAATTGTCTAGTTTATTAACATGTAGTTCTAATAATATCCTCTCAATACCTACTTTATTTCTGCAGGGTCAGTGGTTATGTCTCTTCTTCCACTTCTGATTTTATTTATTTGCATCCTCTCTCTTTTTCTTTTTGTGAACCTAGCTAAGAGTCTATCAATTTTATTGATTTTCCCAAAGAACCAACTGCTGGTCTTGTTGATTTTCTCAATTGTTTTTGTGTTCTCAATTTCATTTATTTCTCCTCTAATCTTCCTTATTTCTTTCCTTTTGTTTGCTTTGCGGTTAGTTTGCTGTTCTTTCTATAGTTCTTCCAAGTAAACAGTTAATTCCTGGATTTTTGCTCTTTCTTTTTCAAAATAGGCATTTAAGGCAATAAATTTCCCTCTTAGCACTGCTTTTGTATTTATTTATTTATTTTTGCATGGGCAGGCCCTGGGAATCAAACCCAGGTCTCCAGCATGGCAGGTAAGAATTTTGCTGTGGTTGCTTTTTATTTCTATTACTTGCTAATTTTTATGACTAAAAATCCCAAATAGCATTGAAGGCCAAACTCAAGTGGGTGGGCGACAGTGGGTACCTTGTCTTGTTCCAGCTCTCAGAGAGAAAGTTTTATATCTTTCACTGTTAAGTATGATGGTAGTGGAAGGTTTTATATATATTTGTGCCATTTATCATGTTGAAGAGTTTCCTTCTATTCTTATTGCTGTAAGCGTTTTTATCAAAAAGAGGTGCTGGATTTTGTAGAATGCCTTTTCTGCATCAACTGAAATGGTTTTATGGTTTTTAGTCTTCATTTTCTGAGTGGATTAAATTAATAAATTAAATTAGCTAATTGCTTCATGCTGAACCACCCTTGGTTGAACCATACTTTATCATGCTGTTTAATTCTTTAAATATATTGTTAGATTGAACTTTCTAGTATTTCATTGAGGATTTTTGCATCTACAGTCATAAGATATTGTTCAATATTTTTCTTTTATTGTGACTTCTAACAGTGTCATGTGGCTTCTTAAAATGCATTAAGTGGTGCTTCCTCATCTTCAATTTTTTGGAATTGTTTGACCAGGATTAGGATTAATTCTTCTTGGAAAGTTTAAGAAAATTCCCCTGTGAGTTCATCAGGTCCTGGAGATTTCTTGGTTGGGAGACTTTTGGTTACTGATTCAATCTCTTTACTAGCTATTGTTTTGTGTGGATTTTATATTTCTTCTAGAAGTGTTGTTAGTTCGTGTGTTTCTAGGAATTTGTCCATTTCATGTAGATTATTCAATTTGTTGGCATACGATTTTTTATAGCATCCTATATGCTCCATTTTCATTCCTTTGGGGTCAATAATAACGTTTCCCTTTTTATTTCTAATGTTACTTATCTGTATCCCCTATTTTTTTTTTGTTTTATCAGTCTAGCTAAAGTTTGTCAATTTCATCATTCTTTCCAAAGAACCAAAATTTATTTTATTGATTCTATTTTTATTCTTTATTTAAGTTGTAACTGCTATAAATTTTATTTCTTTTCTTCTGCTCATTTTGTGTTTAGTTTACTCTTCTTTTTCTAGATCGACTAGTTTTGATATTAGGTCTGTGATTTGAGATCGTTATTTTAATGTAAATATTTAGAGCTATACATTTCCCTCTCAGCACTACCTTTGTTGCATGCCACAGGTTTTGGAATGCTGTATTTACAATTTCATTCACCTTAAATTATTTGCTAATTTCTCTTGTGATTTCTTCTTTAACTCATTGATCATTTACTATTTTATTTTAATTTTCATGTATTTGTGAAATTTCCATATATCCCTTGTTATTGATTTTCAGTTTCATTCCATTATGATCAGAGAAGATACATATTATGATATCAATATTTTTGAATTTTCTAAGACTTAGTTTATGGCCTAATGTAGTTTATTTTTAGAATGATCCACATGCATTAGAGAAGAATGTGTTTTCTGTTGTTGGGGAAAGTGTTCTATATATGTCTGATAGATCTATTTGGTTTAAAGTATCATTGAAGTCTTCTATTTTGTTCTTGATATTCTGTCTTTATGTTCTATACATTATTGAAAATGTTCTATTAAAGTCCCCTACTGTTAACATAGAATGCTCTATTTCTCCCTTCAAATCTGTCAATATTGCTTCATTTATTTTAGTGTTCTGTCATTAGGTGCATCTATATGTATAATTGTTATCTCTTTGGGTTGAAGTGACCACTTAATCCATATATAATGACCTTTATAACTGTCCTTTATAAAAGTTCTTAACTTAAAGTTTATTTTATCTGATATTTGTGTAGATACCTCAGCTCTCTTTTGGTTACTCCTTGCATGTATAATTTTCCATCTTTTTACTTTCAACCTACTTATGTCCTTGAATAATTAATTGGGTCATGTTTTCTAAAATGCATTTTTCCAATCTCTGCCTATAAGAGAATACTATGAATAATCATATGCTAACAAATTAGATAACCTACATGAAATGGACCAATTCCTGGAAACACATAAACAAATCCAGTTACTTTTATAGTTTAATCCATTTATACTTAACTAGCTATATATAGTGCAGTGCAGGACTTTCTTTCTCCATTTTGTTATTTAGTCTTTGTAAGTCTTTTTCTTCTTTTTGACCTTTAATTATTCTGTTATTACCGACTTTCATATTTATTTGATTTTTTTGGTATTGGATTATATTGAGTGACTTCTCATTTCTTTCTGAATATATTTTCTTTTTGGTTTTCATAGGGTTAAAATGCAAAATCCTCAATATAGAAAGATCATTTTAATTTTATAGTGACTTGACTTAATTTGCATACACATGCATTGCGCTAGACCCCTCTATCCCCACACTATTTTTGGTATTTGTTACAATTCATATCTTTATATACTGAATGTCCAAAATCATAGCTTTATCATTATTTTTTATTAATTACATTTTAGCACATGTAGTGCTACATACCAAAAAATATACAGTTGTACTGGCATTTATAATTGCCCATAGGGCTTTCTTACTGGTGGTCCTTATTTCTTTACACTGCTTTTATCCACTGTCTAGTGTCCTTTACTTTCATTTGAAGAATTCCCTTAAGCATTGCTTGTAAAGGGGGTCTAGGAGTGATGAACTCCATCAGCTTTTGCTTTTGCTGTGCCTCATTCCCCTCCCCCTGCCCCCCTTTATTTCCTTTGCACAGGAAGGCCACAAGAATCAAACCCAGGTCTCTGGTACAACAGGTGAGAATTCTGCCACTGAGCCACTGTCATACCACCCTCTGTCCCTTATTTTTGAAAGAAAGTCTCACTAGATATAAATTATTGGCTGTCAATTGTGTTTACTCAGCCATTTTAATATTTCAGCCCACTCATTGTCTTCATGCCTCTCTATGTCTGGTGAGAAATAGGTAGTTAACATAGTTGTAACTCCTTGTACATAACACATGACTTTTGTCCTGCAGCTTTTAGAACATACTCCTTAACCTTAACACTTTACTCTTTGAGCACCATTGTCTAGGTGTACTTTATTCAAGTTTATTCTGCTTTGGTGATTGTTAGGCTTCTTAGATATGCATATTCTTGTCTTTTGCCATGTTTGTGAAATTTTCTTTCATTGCAATTTAGAATTTTTCTTCGGATTTTTTTCTCTCCTATGTCTTCCTCTCAAATTTCCACAATGCATATATTGGTACATTTCATGGTGTCCAATAGGTCTTTTAGGTTATTTTTACTTTTTATAATTCCATTTTCTTTTTGCTTCTCTCATTTAAATTTGCTTGATTTTGAGTTCATCAGTTCTATTTTTCTTGTTTTTCATTTGAGGTATCATTGCCTTCAGCTCCAGTAGTTTTCTGTTTCCTTTTTAAAAATTGTTCCCCATTTATTGAGAGCCTCATGTTGTTCATGCATTGTTTTCCAAATAACCTTAAGTTCTTTCTCTGTATTTTCCTTCAATTCCATGAATATTTTGAAGATTTTTTTTTTAAGTCTTTGTCTGGTATATCCATAGTCTGGTCTTCCTTGTTGATGTTTTCTGGATTTTTGTTCTCTTCATGTGGAAGAGCCATCATTTCCTGTTTCTTTGTCTTCTAATCTTTTATAACACATTGTTCATTTTAATATTTAAAAATGTTAACTCTGGGATTTTACTCCTTAGCTGTCTGTTTTTTTAAGTTTGTATACAGCTGGTGATATGACAAAGATTTTCTTGATTTCCAAGAACTAACAAAACTAACTCAAAAAATATCTTTTCACAGTCTTTGTTGGCTAGTGCTTTCCTTCAGAGTTCTGCCAGACTATCAAGAAATTCAGTCCAAGATGAATGCAAAGTACAACACTCTCCCTGTCTTTCCTGAGCCTATATCTTGTGAGCTTGTGCTTGCTAGAGGCCTTAGGATTCCTCTGCTTACAATAATTTGAATGTTCCCTATACTCCCTAAGAAACAAACTTTTCCCTGTTCCCTGGTGCTCTACCTCAGGACTTAAAACAGGTAAGTCAGTGCCCAGGCCACCCAACACAGCTGTTTCTTATACTGTCTCAATCTGTTTTTGCCTGGCGGGCAAATCCTGGGCAGGCAGGTGAACCTGGTGAGGAACATATTAGGTCAGTTTTTTCCAGGTCCCACAGAGGGAGCACTAGCCAGCTTCACACATCCTTAGAGAGGGGAGAAAAGATGCCAGGAGAGTCTCTTATGGCTCTTTGAAGCAATATTCTCTTGATTTAGCACTTGCCTAATAAGTGCGGCCCTTTAACTATTTCTTGTGGTTTTGAGGAATGGCACTTTCCTTAACTCCTCTGCCATTTTTGTCTGAGATGGTTTGAAACAATGGCTTTCCTCAGAGCTGAGTCCCCAGTTATCTGAGGTATCAGATCAAAAGTAATGGGCAGTGATTATACTTTACACCCCCAGATATTGAGGAACTAGGTCTTTATATCCCACCCTGGCACCATCAAGCTACACCAGGAGCCAAAGTTGAGGACTTCTCACTGTCTACTATGAGACTGGGGTGTGGGTGATGTTAGCTAATGTACCAAGATTGAAATTCACTGATATATTCTACATTTCACAGTCTCTTCCCTCCACCCTTCCCTGGATGCTGCACAGTGATCATCTGAACTCTAGAGTTTCAAAATATTAGATTTAGATAGTTCCTGCTTTAATAGTTGTTCTGGTGGAGATACTAATTCTGGAGCTTTCAACTCTCCATTTTCCCACAGTCCATGGTTTCTGTATCATTTTGAAAACCTATAAGAAATTATTATTTTTTGATATACAGATAATATTCATTTATATTTAACAATTTACATAACATTTTTTCTTGCCTATTCTTCATGCATCTCAAATCTTTCATCTAGGATCACTTTTTTCATAATGGAAAATATTTTAATGGATTTTTTTTTCATAGATGTGCTACTGACTGATTCTTTCACTATTGTTTATAAAAATGTCTTTATTTAGCCTTCAGCTTTGAAGGATATTTTTCTAATTTAACAGTGTTTTCTCACAGCAGTTTGATGATATATTGCTTTTTTGTTATTTTCTTGTTGGCAACTCAGGTAGAAGTTTAATAGTAATTTTTTTTAAGATTCTTAAATAGACTTTCAGAAGTTTTAGTCTGATGTGTTTTGGTATGCATTTCTTGTACTGATCTATCTTAGTGTTTACAGTATTTCTTCAATTTTTTAGTTTGATTTCATTCACCAGTTTTGTAGAATTTCTAGCCATTATGTCTTCATAAGCCTTCTTTTCTCTGTCTTGAGTATTCTAATCACCCTATAATATACAACCTCATCTTCTACTCCCTGTCTCTTTATCTTCCACACTTGTCTTTCTTTTGTGTCTATATGACTTATTCTGCAGAAGTTTTTCTGATATTTCCAGATCCTGAACTTTCTCTCTAGCTGTTATCTCAACCACTGGACTCTAAATCATAGTTATAATATTTTTGGGTATGGAGGTTTTCATTTCTTCACTGAAATTCTCAATTTTGTCTGTTTCTTTTTGAAGATAATGCATATTTGTCAATTTAATCTGTTAACTCTCAACACTTTAATTAATCCAAATGAAGTTTGTATACATTTTGGCAGTCATACCATTTAATTAATTCTGTATTCTTTTCAGTTGCCAGTGAAATATGGTGTCTTAGAGTTTCATTGATCCTGTTTATTCGTATGTAATAAGCAACATGTGGACGCTTTAAGAAATCTGCATAAGAATCAAATGGATCTTTATTCAAGTGTGTCTCAGTTTCAATTTATTCTTCTTTCCTATTGATATTTTTTTGAAAACTTATTTTGCCTCTCATGATGTTTCTATGTTGTTTCCTGAGACTTTTCCTTATCTGATATTGTATTTTCCTTCACACTCTTAAGTGTAAATATTAACAACTGTGTCCATAGCATCTAGAAAAGTGCCTGGCATGTAATAACCAAGACTCAAAGATGATAGAAGAATACTCTAATATACCCATCTGTTTTAGTTTGCTAACGCTGCCAGAATGCAACACCCCAGAGTAGAATTGGTTTTAATAAGGGGATTTATTTAGTTAAAAATTTATAGTTATTCAGAGGAAAGGTAGCTAGCTTTCATCTGAGTTGCTCTGTCAATGTGAAGGAACACAGTGAAATCTGCAGGTCTTCTCTTCTGGCTTCTGAGTCCAAAGGCTTATCCCTCGGATGATTCCTTTATGCATCGTTAAACACTTGAGCTCAACTGCGAGTGCTGAGATGAGGTGTGCTGAGCTGCCTGGGCTCTGTTGTGCTGAGCTTCCTTCTGACCTCTCTCTTTTAAACCTCCAGCTAATTAAAGTAAATGTGACTCATTACAGAAGGTACTCCTCTTAGTAGACTGCAGATGCAATCAGCCATAGATGAATTTCATATGCTGATGATTTAAGTCCACAGTCACAGAACCATGACGCATCATGATCTGGCCAAGTTGACACCTGAACCTGAGTATCACACCATCTATCTGTGTCTTCCTATGTGTCATTGATTACAACACTGAATGTTATTAAATCAAGACCAGGTCCTTTTCTTTTTTTTTTTTTTTTAATTTGCATATGGGCAGGAGGCACCAGGGATCGAACTCCAGACCTCCAGCACGGCAGGTTGGAGCTCTGCCTGCTGAGCCATGGCAGCCGCCCACAGGGCCTTTTCTTGTGTACCTTAATCTATAAATAAGTATAACTACATATGGTTGCTTAATCAATTCAGACAACAGTTAGATAATATTGATTTTATTCTTATGACCACGTTGGTAAATTGTCTTGAATTCATTGCTAAAATTAAGGAAAAATATATCCATGAATCGTATTCAGTAACCGTATCAGAAAGTGAACATTAAAAGGAGGAATGTCGTGAGGCATGCAACTATGTGAATGAAATGTGAAACAGGGTCACATGATCTGCAGGTTTCAATGCTGAGTGGTCTCTTGAAAAAAAAAAAAAAAGAAATGTGAAACATTTGGTGAGATAAAATAAGCCAGAAACAAAGAAACAACAATGGTATGGTCACCTTTAGAAAATGCTTATAAGAAAACAGGGCCTACGTTGTAAGTTTTTAGAGCAGACACATTAAGTTCAGATGGTGATTATTATTTCTGGAGAATTACACATAGAAGATAGGACATAACAAATGAATATGAATGCTGAATCATTAAATCAATATCTCTTTTAGTCTCCAGTATTTTAGAGCAGCTAGAAGTAAAAACCTAAAATTGTGAAATTGTAACCCATGTCAAAGTCTGAAATATGTTCTACAACTAATTGTACTGTGCTTTGAAATTTATAGGTTTTTGTATATATATTATTGTTCACAAAAAAAAGAAGGAAAAAAAAAGTTGATTAGGATGATGAAAAAGTACTTAAGCCCTCTAGCTTCCTATATTCTGGAGCAGCTAGAAAAAAAAAATGACAGGATCGCATGGTAGCCCATGACAAACTTTGGGATATGTCCTGTAGCCACTTGTTGAAGAGTGCTTTGAAAACTAATGCTTTTTTTATTTCTTTGCTTTGTACATATGTATTTAACTATATAATAAAAAAGTTTAAAAAAGTGAATATTAGCTATGATATGATTTCAGGGAAGCAGAGTAATACTAATATTTCCTTTATAAAATTTTCTGTCATTTTATTTTATTAATCCATTTTACAGTGTTGTTGGAAATTGATACTACGAGCCATTCGGTTGTTCAGTAATCTCTGATTTTCACCTCCAAATTTCAGTTTCCTTAATTCCTGGTCTGCTACCCTTCCACAAACCATGATAGAAATACATTTTTAAATACACTAAAATAGTTCCATGTCAGGTGATATCAAATGGAGAAAATGTTCCCTTTTGAATACTGGAAATTTACCTGTCGCTATGCTTCTATCACAAACCTTCCCCTCCTCAATATCTGTGAGATTTGAAAAATAGTTCTGTGATTACATCTGTAATTATTTTAGGGTTTTGAATGGAATTTATCTGTGGAGAATTGAATTCATTTGCTGCATTAATCCTCTTTTCCTAGTTTTCTTATCTTTATTTCATTTCAAGTTTTCCTAAACTATGTTCATTCTACCTCTTTAATTTTCAAGATATTTCTTTTGGATAGAGAAGATAGAAGCAAAATAGAGTTGTGTAATGCTCTATACCTACTCTTTATTAAAAATACAACTTACAATGAAAAAATACTTGTTTTCAATGCTCTGAAATCAGCCAAACAATCTGCTTTGCTTTCTTCTTCACCTTCCACAAAAGTTTCAGTTAATTCTGGCTCTAAGCTTTCTTTTTCTTCCAATACTACTTCTCTTTTGAATTTTTTTATATATTCCTTCAATTATTTATAATTTTCTTGCTCACCACAGTGATATCAGTCTAAGGATACAAGTGAAACATGCAATATGTTCAATTTGAACACATAAAACAAGTAGCAGTTAAAATTGAACATACCACATAAAAACTAAGATCATTAAACTATCACCCATTAAGAAAACAATTCAAATGCATTGCTTTATCACTCTTCCCTGATGGTCACTAGACCAAAGTTTGACAGATTGAAAATATGATCCGAATTACCTATATTATATATTTATAAAAGAAACATGATTCTTTACATGATGCCATAGAATTCTGAACTGATTTTAATATTTTATTTATATTTTTGCCTTATAAATCTAGTTATTAGACAAAAATCAAAAAAGAAATTTTTACTTTTGCATGAGGATACTTATTTAGAACCTTAGCTTTGCAGCACTAAGTCTTCCAGTCTGGCATAGCTCTTTGCATAGTCACAAAGTCTACCAGCAATTTCTCAAAGTCTTTTGATGCCCTCCTCCTGGGCTAGACACTGTCAGACTGATATAACTGCTCTCAGAAACAAGTCTATTTCTGGTTTTGGAAGCAGGCTTCTGTATGTTTAATGGAGGTTGTTTATATTTCCTAAGCTAACTTATACGGATTGCAGAATCATCACAGAAAAATAGGAGAAATAGCTACTAGTTGGAAACAGCATTAAGATTCATCAATAAGGATAGTTGCTTCTATAAGGATAGAAGGAAATGGAGGAGATGGAGATGGAGAGAGGACAAGAAAGAGAAAGAGAAAGATAGAGATGGAAAAAGAGAAAGAGGAGAAAGAAAAAGAGTAAGAGAAAGAGAAGGGAATATGTCATGTATGAATTAATATTTAATATTTTCTCCAAAAAGAATCTGTAGGGAGAATGAAAGTGAACATGGCTGAACATTAATTTTCCAAAATCTGCAAACATTTTTTAAAATCTTATTTCTTATTTAGACTCTAGATTGCAGAGAAAGATATTTGCTATAGGCAAAGTTTCTGAGTTCTGAGTGCTTAACTGAAATCATTTTAGAAACTCTGTATAAAAAATTGATGCAAATAACTTTTAGCATAGTCATCACATCATTCCCCTCTCTGAAAAGCTTTCTAAATTATTTTATCATAATTGTCTAATCCTGCAGTTTACAAACTCTTAGCTGTGGTTGCTTTCTTGAGTTTGCCAGGAAAATCCATATTGGTTGGTTTTCAGAGCCCCAAGAGAGTTCCATCTTAAGTGCAGATTAAAAACATTTACCCTATCAAGACTTACGTTGTTTAAATTTTGTTCATGTTGACATTGTGCTTAGTAAATAATCATTTCCTAATTTACTCCCATCAACTTACTTTAAGAATCCCATTCCTTTACTAAGAAGATGGTAAAAGAGGAGATTTGTCAATGTGATATTCCTCAGAAACAGAGTCTAAGACTGGAATTTTTGTATAAGTGATGTTGAGTGAGTACTCTCTGAAGAAACTGATAAGGCACTGGGTGGAACATAAATACGAAAGGGAAGTAGCTTAAGCTAAAATGTGAGCTCGAGGGAAGACTAGCATCATTCCTTCCCATGTGTGGCTCTGGAGCTTAAACTATAATATTAGGAGACTGGATTTTGTCACTGACTAGAGGCTAACCTCAGAATGAGGTTGGGAATATACCTTTCCTGGAATCTCTTACCAAGAGTACCATCAACTATGGGCAATTTTTGGTAAAGAATGCAGGTATGAGCGAGCCATTAGCTTGCAGTGCCTGTAGCAGCTAGGGGTTGGGAGGACCAGTCTGGAAAGGAAAATCTAGGTAGGTCTTCAACAATATGGGATACAAGGAAGAACAGAAGCAGTGAGAAGCAAATTAAGCTGTCGAAGACTTCAGAATTATTTTCCTTAATGGTCTAATCTAGTGATTGTGATTAGTCTAGTGGGCATTGAACATCTTTGGTATATAGCAATAATCATTCTCCACCACAAAATTTCCCAGATAGAGGCAGGCAATTTCAGAATATTGTTTCATATGTTATCATTTATGAGTTCTGTCTTAGTTTGCCATAGCTGTCATACAGCATATTGAGATGGCTTAAACAGCAAGACTTTATTGTTTCATGGTTTGGAAGGTTAGATGTCCAAAATCAAGATATTAACAAGACTATGCTTTCTCTTGGGATTAGTAGCAATCAGAAGATGGTAGTTCTCCATCAGATGGTGGTTTCTTCCTCCTCTCCAGTCTCTTCAAGCTTCTAGCATCTAGTGGTTTCTGGTTTCTTCTGATTAGCTGCATTTAAATTTTGACTCTTTATAAGGCTATCAGTCACATGGATTAAAAATTAAGACCTACCCTAATTCATTTTGGCCAAACCTGAACAAATAGTAATATCATCAAAAGTTCCCATTTACATATCCAGAGGGACATGGATTAAGTTTTGAATATGTCTTGTAGGGTATGTGAATCAATTCTCAACAACTTCCCCTGTATACCACATCATAAGA
>PVIY010046618.1:0-18358 GCA_004026745.1 Myrmecophaga tridactyla | reverse complement strand
GGTGCTCACTCAATACCTGTCTAGGCCGCTTCTCCGTCTGTAGCAGGGTGGGCTGTAGCCTGCACCACGTGTGCCGGGGCATGCTGGCCCTCAGGCCTGCAAGCTCCGTGAGGCCCCGGCCAGGACAGCTGCGTCCTGCAGACTTTCCCGGGAGCAGGTCACGCAGCAGTCAGTGCCTGTCCCAGCTCAGTGAGGGCTGGGCCTTGGGGCAGGCAAGAGCCGGTGGTGGTGGTGGTGGGGGGCCTGTGAGCACATACCTGCCCTTCCAGTCATGCAGCCCTGGGGGCCGGTGGTGTTACCGAGACCCAGGCTTGTCCTCAGCACTCTACAGTATAGAGAAATGGGCCCCGTGACCAAAACCCAGGCTTGCCTTCAGCACTCTGCAGTGTGGGATACGTGCTTTTCCCGCCTGGTGTGGAGATACCTTGTTGAGGGCATGCAGTGGGTGCCTAATAACTGTTTGCTGGACCGATCGGGTCCGCGTCAGGGAAGGAAGTGCCCCTCTCTGGCCAGCGGGTGCTGGCAAGGGTGGCGCCCTCATGTCCCGCCTTGCTCAGCTCCCTTTGCGGGGGCTTCGGGGTCTCAGCTGGTAATAGCGTCTGTCCGCCGCCGTTCTCGCGAGTGACTGGTGGCCTCCCGGGACGAGCGCCGGTCCTGGCCACCCCCCCCGCCCGTCCCCTCACCCACCCGGCTTAGAAAGGAAGGTGTGCGGCTGACGGGACGGGGAGGACAGGCTGCAGGGGCCGGGCAGCCCCCTGCCACCATCTGGGGGCTGCGATCCCGACGCCTGTGGAGGTGTGAAGAGGAGCGACGGGGTGGACTCCGTGGGCTGAGTTCTGCCCAGCGGCTGGCACACAGTGGGGTGCCAGCTGTTGTTCCCCCCCGCCGCCTGCCTGGTCCTGGATGGGGACTCGGAGCCGTGCTTGACCTTTGACCCCAGTTGTCTGCTCCGGGCAGCTGGAGGCCACGTCATCAGCTGGGCTGGGTTCATGTTCCCTTTCCCCCCTCTTACCGTCCCCCGGGAAGTACCCCCCCACCCCCACCCCTGGGCGCAGGAGGCCCAGGCAGGGGCCCCAGGCCGTGTGGGAAACAAGCTTAAAGAGAGGCCAGATGAGCCAGAGGTGGGGACAGCCCCCTGTTCATCCCCCGATGCAATGGCCCAGCGTGGCACGTCCACCCGCTCAGGGGCCACCCTCGGCCGTGGAAAAGGAAGCGCTGATGCCGCACACAGGCCCCGGGAGGGGAGGCAGGCACAGCGCACGTAGCGCCTGGTTCCCTTCCCGCAGCACATCCAAGGCAGGCAAATCGGCAGAGACGGTGCGGCCTGGGGCCAGTGTGCAGAGAAACGGGGCTAACCGCAGGGTGGAACAGGCTGCTTTTGGGGGTGATGAAAGTGTTCAAATGGAATGAGCTGGTGCTGCACAGCTGGTTATACAAAGCTGCTGAATGATACCCCCTATGGGGGCCCTGCGCCCCCTCAGTCCCTGCACCCCAGGGGTCGAGCCGCCCTAGCGCTGCCCAGCAGTGAACTGGGGTGTCCTTGAACTTGGCAGGTGGTGCACGCAGCACAGGCCGCTTCTGTCTGGCCCCGTTGGCTTGTTCGTGTGTTTGCGGGATTCACGGACTGAGCATTCCATCCCGAGAACATTCCAACCTGTCCTCGCTGTGGACGTGTCTTAGGTGGATGTGGACCCTCGTTTTCTCTGGGCCTCAGCCAGGAGTGCGATGGCTGGCCCCAGGGCGCGGTACGGATTAAGTTCTAGAAGGTCCTGTCTGGGAGATTGCAGAGCAGTTGCACAAGCTGGCCTTCCCCCCCCCGGCGGCAGGGGAGGGGCAGGGCGCCGGGCTCTGCCTGACTTTGACGTTTCAGGCTTTTCCTCCGTCGCATTAGTCAGAGTGGCAGGGACAGATCAGCCCCAGAGGCCAGCCTGGAACCACAGGGTCAGTGCTCTTTGGCCAGCCTGGGCCCCAGGGTCGGGCCTTGTCGGATCAGGGCCACCATCCCCCCACCCGACGCCGTCCCTGACACGGGCTTCCTGACAGAGCCCCGGCCACGCTGCGAGAGAGCAGACAGGCCGTCGCCACTCCCCGTTGGCTCTCACCTGACAGGTAATGACGCTCAAAGCTTGCCCGAGCTTAGTAGGTGGCAGAGTTGGGGTCAAAACCAGGCCCATCTGGGGAAATCGGGGTCACACCTTGGGGCCGTGGCCCTGGGGGGAGGCCTCCTTGCGGAGCCACTGCTCTGGGGTGTCTCCTTGGGCCCAGCCCTGGACAGTTCTGTGGGCCGTGCATGGTCCTGGGGGGCACCCCACTCTGACCGTAGGGAGGTCCATGTGGCATTTGTAGTGGGCAGCAGGACTGTTCCCTGGGGATGGGGCACCGTGGGGCCAGCCAGGTTCAGGACCCCAAGGACGAAGCTCCACCTGGCCCGGGGCAGACGGTGGAGCGTCCCCCGGTGGACTCTGTTATCTCAGCGGCATCTGGGCGGCCCGTGGAGAGCAGCCGCCTGCCTTCTGAGCCACCGTCTTGTTCCGCTCAGTGAGCGGCGGCTGGTGGTGGCGGCAGCCAGGAGGCCAGGGGCCCTCAGCCTTCAGGAAGGACCTCGGGGAGGCCGGGCCCCAGTGGCTTGAATTCTTCCAGAGGGAGCGGCCCCTCGTCAGGCCCCGGTTTTGCAGGTGTCCCCCCCACGCCTGTCCATGGGCCTCCTGCAAACAGAAGCAGCGGGGTTGGCCTGGGCTCCCGGCAGCTGCTGGGGGGGAATCAGGGCCTGTCGTGGCCCCTGGGGCCAGATCCTCCCAGATCGGGGCCCACGTCCAGGAGGAAAGCCATTCAGGCCCCAGCCCTGCCACCTCCTGGAACCCTCTGGAAAAGGGGAGGCTGACCCATTCCCTCCCCCTTGGTGTAGTCTGAAGCCCTGCTGTGGAGGGTGCGATCTGAAGCGGCCCCCAGGCCGGGGTCTGCATCTGTTCAGGCCTACGAAGGGGTTTGGGGGGCAGGGCCAAACCAGAGCCCATCCCCAAAGCTATGCCCCCCAGACTTCAGCCCAGATCAGTGGTGGGGAGGGGGGTGATTGTGCCACCCCCAAGCCTGGTGGGGCCTGGGCAAGGCTGTCGGGGGTCCCTAGGACCCAGGATGTGCTGCCATCCTGCACCTGGCAGGACCTTAGCCCCCCAAGGGCGGGGAGGAAACGCAGAGGCCAGGCTGTCGGCTGCCGGGGCGGGGGGCCCATGGGGCACTCACCCCATTGCTCATGCCCAGCCCTGTCCTGGCAACAGGGGACTGGACAGGCCCGAGGCAAGGCTCATCTGAGCTCACAGGCGCCTCCTCACTGAGGATCCCCCCCAGCCCGTGTCCCCCACACCCTGCTGCCGCTGGAGATGGCTCGGGGCCCTGGCCTGGCTGCCCTCCTTCAGGCATACCTCGCCTTCAGGGGCCCCCTCCCCTCCAGGGCTGAAGCCGGTCCCCAGGGACTGACAGATCTGAACAACCCCTCTCCCCCCACCCACTGTGGGGGCGCACAGCTCAGGACACAGGTTCCTTCTAGGGCCAGTAGGGGAGCACAGCTCTGTGATGATACTGGAAATCTCTGACTCGTGCACTTTTCAGGATGGTGAATTTTAGATTATGTGCATTGTAGCGCCTCACAAAAAAATCCTGAAGTGAATGCCTTTGGTGTTTTCTTTCCAAAGCACCGAGCAGGTGCGTCTTACAGCAGCTCCAAGTTGCATTTCTTTGGGGGCCCTGTGGCCCCCTCCCCTTTTTGCTGGGCTCATCTCACTGTGGTCCCGGGTCACTGTCACTGGCCTCAGTGGCCCCCTGCTTTTGCCCCTCGCCCAGGCCTCTGCAGAGGTACTGCCTCTCCAGGACGAGGGGGATCCGGCCTGGCTGTCATGCTGAGGGCCCCTCCCTTACCCCGGGGTGGGATGGGGGCGGGGAGGGGTCGGCCCCCTTCTAGCCGGTGCACTGGATCTTTAGGGGTGCCTGGGAACGGCTTCCTGTTCGTCCGTCTTCAGCCCGATTTCTTGCTGGGTCAGGATCTGGGGGTTTGAGGGGCAGCTCCCCTTGTTAGCCGGGAAAAGCTGACTTTCCGGGGAGGGTGGGCAGGTGGCCCTGGGGTGACCGTCCCTGGCCTCCCGGACACGCCCTGCCTGGTGTTCTTGTCGCAGAGGACTCTGTCGGGGCCAGGGGTGCAGCCAGGGCCCCGGGTTGGCGTGGGGCGGCCGGGCCGTGAGGCAGGGTCCCGCTCACAGCTGCCACGTCCTTCCCTGCAGGGTCCTCACTGAGCAGCGAGTCGTCCCCTGTGTCTTCTCCAGCCACCAACCACAGCTCTCCCGCCAGCACGCCCAAGCGTGTCCCCATGGGCCCCATCATCGTGCCACCCGGGGGCCACAGCGTCCCGAGCACGCCCCCCGTGGTCACCATTGCCCCCACCAAGACCGTCAACGGTGTGTGGAGGAGCGAGAGCCGGCAGGTGAGCCGCGGCGGGGCCCGCGTGGGGGGTGGGGTCGCGCGTGGTAAGGTAGGGCACCTCTTCCCATGGGGGTGGTCCGGGTTCAGATCCCATGCCCACTTTCCTCCCTGCAAGCCTCCACGTCCGTCTGCAGAATGGGGATGACGGAGGGTTTTGTGGAGGTGGGGTAACTCAGTCCACGGAAGAGCTCCAGCGCCTGGTGACAGCCGCCTGGTGTCGCTCACCGAAGTCACTGGCGTTGGAAAACCCACTGCCCTGATCCCACCAGAGCAGGAAACTGTCCGGGAGGCCTGTTCCTATGGGGTCTGCAGCCCCTGCCTGCCATGCGGTGACCTGGTGGGGTCGAGGGGCCAGGCGTCCCAGGTGGGTCGTCAGGACTTTGCTCTGCATCCCCCACGCCCCTTCCCTGGGTTTTTCTGCACCAGGAAAAACTAAATAAACCACAGAGAAAGCCGAGGAGGGAGGAGAGAGCTCACCTGGCTCTCAGAGCCCCCTCAGCCTCCCAGCAGCTTCCCCGGGGCCTTGGACCACCGGGGAGGCCCGCCTTGAGCCCCATGCTCTCCTCCTGGCCGCCCCAGGCTCCTTTCTAGGGTGGTTAACTTACCATGAGGCCCCTTTGCCCACCCAGAAGCCTCTGTCCGGCCTTGCCGTGTGTGGGGTGCAGTGGATGTGCCATTTCCCACATCCTGGCAGAGGCTTCACAGCAGCCTGGCACCAAGGGAAGCCCAGGGTCCGCTGCCTTCAGGGGCTCCGGCCCTTCGCCCTCATGGCCACCGTCCCTTGCGGGGAGGGCATGTGGACCTGAAAGACCTCACATCACCCCACGAGCTCTTCTGCCCCCAGCGCAGGTGCAGGCAGCTCCGGGTCCCTGGCTTGGGCCTGGCCTGGCTGGTGACAGCTGCCCGCCCTCTTCACCATCCCTTCTGCTGGGCTGGGGGGTTGTGGTGGCCCTGTCCCCTCCCAACCTGGGCGCAGCCCCGATGCCCGGACCCCCGCATCCAGCACCTGCCTGCCCCATCCCAGTGGCCTGGTTACTGTCCCCCGCTGGAGGCGTGAGCACCCGTGCCACCCTCCCAGTAGGCTCCGTGCAATCTTGGAGGTGTTTAACAACCTCAGAGAGAGCGCTGTGGTCAAGCCCCCCCCAGGCTCAGCCGGTGACCGGGGCTCAAGGCTCGGGACTGAATCCTTTCTTGGGAGGCGCGTGGGCAGGAGAGGAAGGACAGGAGCCCGTGCGGCGGGTGTGGTCTGGGGCGGGGTTCTGCCCACTAGCCGGAGCAGAAAGAATTGCTGCTTTTCAGTCCAGTGGCTGCCACCGGGGCTGGTGGCAACCTTGGGGGTCACCTAGGTGACCCCCACCGCCACCTCACCCCAGTCCATCCCCAGCTGCTTTCTCTCATGGTTACAGCTGTGCTGGCGGCCGCTGCTCAGAAGTGAGCAGAAGGCTGCCCGCAGAGGCTGGGGTGCCTCGGTGTGGCTGGCTGAGCCTCCCGGTCTGGGGACCGCCACCTGGCCCTCCCCACCTTCTCCCTGCCCTTTCACCCTCTCTGGCCCTCTCTGCAGAGCTGCAGGCCCTGCTGGCCCAGTGCCCGGTGCCTGTCTGCGCTTGGCCGGGCTCCAGCCGGACAGTCGGAGCCAAGGACCAGCCCTTCCCCAGCCTCTGCCCATCTCGTCTAGTCGGGCCAGGGAGACGCCATCTGGCCCAGCCGCCTCCAGCGGGGCTTTGTCCCAGCCAAGGAGAGAAGGGGATTTCTAGGGACGTCTCTGAGCTGGGGAGGGTGACCCCACAGGCCACCCCTATATGGCCAGGGCCTGCCTGGGACTGGGTGGCTTTGCTGTTTAGTTTAACAGACAGTGCCGGCAGCGTGTCAGAGCAGGTGCCGGGCTGATTCACCCAGAGCTTGGCCCAGGAGTCTGTGCTTGGAGCTGTTTCCAGCACCAAGGCTGGGGGTCATTGGGGCCTGAGGTTGCTGTCTCAGTCCTGCCTCAGCCCAGAGGGCCAGCCCTGCCCAGGATTGGCAGGTCCAGAGGCTGTTTCCCATCTGCTTTGGGCTGGTGCCGACCAAGGGGTTCTCTCCCCTTCCAGCCCGGCGCAGACTGTGGGCGCAGCCTCTCAGCTGAGTTTGCACGCTTGGCCTGGCCTGCCCCTGTGCCAGGCAGAGCTTGGGGTGTAAGGAGGGGTCCAGGGATTCGGACCTAAAGTGTCTCCCCTGTACGGTGGCATGGGGGTGGCGGCGGCTTGAGCTTGCTGGTGCACCTACTGTGTGAGCCCTTCCGTATCTCGCATGTGTTGTCACCCAGAATGCACCGTGTCCCGGTGCTGGGCTGGGCGCATTTGACAGGTGAGGAAATTGAGGCACTGGGCAGGTAGGGGGCTTGTCTAGGACCATGTCTCCAAAGGCCATACAGGAAGCAGGTGTGTGTCCAGGTTCTGAAAGACACTGGTGTGCACGTGCGTGTGTGTCACCCTCGCATGCCCTCCCCTGGTGAGCTGGGTCATGAGCCCACAGCCTCCCCTCAGCATGTGTGGAGGTGTCCCCAGGCCTCCCCACCATGGCTGAGCACCCACCTGCTCCAGGGACGCCAGAGTCCGTGGACTCTCAGGACCCTTCCCCGGGCCCTGTCTGTGGGCACTAAGGCAACATCGGGGGGCTGTTGTGCCCTGTGTGCTGTGTCCTGCACGTTCAGGGCAGTCCAGGGCCCCAGCAGCGCTGGGGGGAAGGTTCCGGGCCATTTTCTGGCCCAGGAGGTTGGAGGAGAGAAGAGACCACCCCCAGCCAAGGAGAACCAGGGTTTCCAGCCCAGACCCATCTGTCCCACTTCCTGTGCTACCTACACTGCCCCTTGGAGAAAACCTTCAGGGAAAGGCATTCCTAGAATGTGCTCTAGAACCTTTCTGAGAGCTTGGAGGGAGGCCTGGCTGCATCCTGTCACGGCAGCCTGAGCCCGTCTGCTCCAGCTCAGCTGTGCAGGTCCAGCCCTTCCAGGCCCCAGCCTGACCCCTGCCCCCTCCCCCAGCAGGATGCTGGCTCGCGGGGCGGCAGCAGCGGGCGGGAGCGCCTCATTGTGGAGCCCCCACTCCCCCAGGAGAAAGCAGGGGGCCCAGCCATCCCCTCTCACCTGCTCAGCACCCCCTACCCCTTCGGGATCGCCCCCAGCTCCGTCGTGCAGGACTCCCGCTTCCCCCCTCTGAAGTAAGTATGCTGATCGAGGGGCCGGTGGGGAGGGTGTGGGGCAGAGCAGCCTCAGGGCTGCCCTGGGGTCCCCTGCCAGGGCCATGCCTCGAGTGAGGCTGGAGCTGAGTCCACTTGTCTGTTCCCCTTTCACCCACCCCCTGACACGTCCCACACTGCAGGGGGGGTGCAGCGAGGCCGCTGGGCTGCTCACTCCCATCCCCTGCCGCGCCTGCAGCCTGCAGCGGCCCGTGCACCACGTGGTGCCGCCCAGCTCCGTGACCGAGGACTACCTGAGAAGCTTCCGGCCCTACCACACCGCCGAGGACCTCCGCATGTCCTCCCTTCCACCCCTTGGCCTGGACCCAGCCACCGCCGCTGCCTACTATCACCCCAGCTACCTGGCACCGCACCCCTTCCCGCACCCGGCCTTCAGGTGGGCACACCCAGCTGTCCGCTCTGCTCCCCTTGTTTCCAGGCACCAGGTCAGTCAAGGGCAAAATGACATCTGGCTCTCGAGTTGGGGGCTGGGAGCAGCCCCCACCCGCCCTGTCTCTGCACCGCAGCTGTGTCCAGATGGAGCTCCGTTCCCTCTGCTATGGAGACCCCAGCCCCTGTTCCCTGAGCCACCACCCCAACCCGTTCTTGCTTCATAACTTACATTCCATTCCACCTGCTGAGACTCTAAATCTTGAAGTGGAGGATTTAGGCACCCAGGAGCTGTCTGCAGGGAGTGAGTTTAAAGAAATCTCTGGGGGAAGTGCATACCACGTAATTCCTTCTGGGCGGCTCCGGGCCCCAGAAGGGCGTCTGCCCTCGGCCCTGGGGCTGTGTTCTGCTGGGCCAGGTGGAGCCCGAGCCATTAGCCACGTCTAGCCAGCCAGACCTGCTGGTCCCTCGGGCCTGGGGGCCGGGCATAGATGTGGCCTTCATCCATAGGCCCTTAGGAGAGGCCCCATGAGGCTACTTCGCCACATCAGGCATGCTCAGGGGGATTCTTGTGCCTGGCTGAGGGTACCTGTGGGGCCAGGCCTGCTGTTTTCAGCCTTGGGGTTCACCAGCCTGCTGTGTTCTCACAGGATGGAGGACTCCTACTGCCTGTCAGCCCTGCGGTCCCCCTTCTACCCCATCCCCGCCCCCAGCTCCCTGCCCCCACTGCATCCGTCGACCATGCACCTGCACCTCTCCAGTGTCCGCTACCCCCCTGAGCTGTCCCACTCGTCTTTGGCGGCTCTGCACTCGGAGCGGATGTCCAGCCTCAGCGCAGAGAGGTGAGTGGGGTCCGGGCTGTGGTGGGTGGCCCCTGCCTCCTCCTGCCCCAACCCTGGCACAGCCGAGCTGGGTAAGGCTGCCCGCAGTGGCCTTGGCCATGTTGCCCATGGCCTGGGCAGGCTCTTTGACCACCCAGCTCGGCTTCTGCACCGGCACCTGGTGTGGCTGCTTTGTCACAAAGTCACTAGTCGCCCGAAGTGACCCTGGCAGCTGAAGGAGATTTCAGAGATGCTTAGGTGATTCGGATGTAACTTGTGGTTTAGTGGACTTCAGGGTCTGCTTTCGTGTGGAAGGAAAAGGAAAAAGGAGAACTTTGTTCATCTCCCATACAAGTCAGCGAGAATGCCGTTTTCCTGCGACAGGCTTGGGCGGTGGTGTTGGTTCCTTGTTCTCGGAGTTCTCCTTTAGTGGAATGACCGCAACCCCCCGCCCACCGGGGAATCCCTAACTTCCCTGCCTCTTCTCTCCCCGCAGGCTGCAGATGGACGAGGAGCTGAGGCGGGAGCGCGAGCGGGAGAGGGAGGCTGACCGCGAGCGGGAGAAGGAGCGGGAGCGCGAGCGCGAGAAGGAGCGGGAGCGGGAGAAGGAGCTGGAGCGGGAGCGGGAGAAGGAGCGGGAGCGGGAGCTGGAGCGCCAGCGAGAGCAGCGGGCCCGCGAGAAAGAGCTGCTGGCCGCCAAGGCCCTGGAGCCCCCGTTCCTGCCGGTGGCCGAGCTGCACGGGCTGCGGAGCCACGCCGCGGAGGAGCGGGTGAAGCCCTCGGAGCAGCTGACGCCGACCCGAGCAGGTACCGGGCAGCCCGGCGAGGGGCAGGGCTGGGGGGGGTGGGCTCGCCCTTTGTCGGGGCTGGCCAGGGCAGGCCGTAAAAGTCCGCCTGGGGGAGGGCCCTGAGTCTGGAGCGATGCTGGTTTGTACCACGTAAACACTCCCGCCATGGCTGGTTTCCAGCCACCAGCATGGCATCACTGGGCAGGGTTGCAGAGAGACACAGAACGTGCCCCTTTGTAGACTCTGCCACTCGGGACCCAAGGGCAGGAGCTGAAGGAAAGCGCAGCAGTGTTCAGAGGGCACAAGTGTTCTGAGTTTAGGTACCGTAGCTGTGAACGATGGATGTGTAAAACCACAGACTGGGAATTCCAGTCTACTCTTCTGAGCCAGTGAGAGCTGGCGACAGCACAGTCACTGTGGGGACGAGATGTGCCTCCTGTGTGCATCCCAAGCCACGTTGTGGCTCTGCAGGGAAGACCCTCGGGCCGGGGGAGCCTGGCCTGGGCTGTGATGGCCTTTCTCTCCCACAGAGAAGCTGAAGGATTCAGGCCTGCCGGCACCCAAGCCTGTGCCACACCCCTTGCACCCGGTGCCCCATCACACTGTGCCCAGCCTCATCTCCAACCATGGCCTCTTCCCGCTGCCTGGCAGCAGTGCTGCCACGGCCCTGCTCATCCAGCGCACCAACGAGGAGGAGAAGTGGCTGGCACGGCAGCGGCGCCTGCGCCAGGAGAAGGAGGACCGGCAATCACAGGTGTCTGAGTTCCGGCAGCAGGTGTTGGAGCAGCACCTGGACATGGGCCGGCCCCCAGTGCCGACAGAGGTGGAGCACCGGCCCGAGAGTGCCAGGTGGGCCTGGGCAGGGGCCGGGTGGGGCCCGGATGCCATGCGGACGACACCCTGTGTGCCTTCAGAGAGTTCGTTTCTGTTACTGCGTATACCCTCTGTGGTACAAGTTATAATGCTGTGATGTGCCCCAAGAAGGGGAACAGGCTGTCCCAAGAGATGCCCCTTCCCTGAAGGGTGTGGGGGAAAGAGTTAGTAATCAGTGTGTCCTGTCCTTCCTCCTATGATTCCAGCCGGGCTTATTTTTTTTTAATCAGAGAAAGACTTTTTTTTTTAAACATAAAGTTAGATTTTCTGCTTTATGATAAGAGCATGCTCATTTCTCAGCCCTGCTATCATTGAAGTCCTGGAACCACTGAACCTGCCTTTGGGACCCCTAGCTGCCCACGCTTGCCTTGTGAGCTGGCCCCAGAGCCCCTGTCTCATGGCTGCCCCTGGCCACCCCAGGCCCCAGCAGTGGCCAGGGGCAGTTGTGGTCTGAAGGGGCCCGGCCAGGCCTTACAGTTGTTTTGGGCCCACCTCCATGACTTGGGGCCCCTGGTTCCTTCTCAGGGCCTCAGTTTCCTCCTTATGTTGCACAAAGAGGTGGGCAGGCAGCGTACTGAACTGCTTGCTGGCTCTGCATGATGCGTGGTGCCATCCCAGGATAAGAAACCCTCTGGAGTCTGAGACAGGGTTGCACTGCAGTTGCACATTTTCCTCCATCCCTTTCTTCATCTCTTTGGCTGACAGAGGTTTTCCTGCTAGGTTACTGGGCATGGGGTGACAGGGTCTGGCCAGGTATGACTGAGCAACTCTAGCCCCAGCCTGGTGAGTGGGCACCTGCAGCCCTGGCCTGAATTCTGTCCTGCTCTCTGCTGACAGCCTGAGAAAGCCTGGACTGTGCTGGCTCCTACAGGCCCTCTTCAGCCAGGGTGCCCCAGGACCCTGCACGGCCAGGTGTCCTTCCTCAGCAGGGTGTGTGCTGCTGCTCTTGCCCAGGGCAGCCTCTGCCCTGAGATGTGGACCCAGATTGAGGCGGGACAGGTCCTCAGGTGGGGGCTGGCTTCCCCGTGTGTGGTCCCCAAGCTTGTGAACTTGATGTTCTTCTGATAGGCAGTTGTTGGGCCCTGCTGAACTCTGATGCCTGAAGTGTTTGTTCAGCTAACAGGTTTTACTCCTTTACTGTTTACTAAGGAACAGTTTCTTGATACAGCTCCCTTTCGTCCTCTGATGATCCAGAGCCATGATGGTGGCATTGGGTGTCTTGCCTGGTGTTGAGGTTGGGGGTGACCAGGAAGGGCCTGTGGGGCCATAGTTGAATATGCCACCCAGCCACGGGAGGGTCCTCAGAGCCTGGCTGACCCTTGCCCCTGCTGTCCGTCTGTCCCTACCAGGCAACGTGGGGCTTGAGGCACTACCACGTGCCTCCCTTAGAAAAACAGGTGCACTTTGGTAAAACAGCCCAAGTAGACTTAGGAATTGCACCTCACCTTAGTGCACTGAGGAAGCACTTCTCATTTAAGGGAAGGTCCTTTGGCATTGGCGATCCCCGTGTAAATGTGAAGCCCCCTGTGCCTTTCTTTACGGAAAACTGAGCCATGGTGAGCTCATTGTGTCTCCCTAGTCACGCCCTGGTTGGTATTGAAAGTCCTTCCAGTTGCAGCTGCTGCTTTGGGGCCTTGGCCTTGGGTGACTCGGGGTTGCTGCAGTTCTGGTGGAGGGCACTGGGTGTCAGTAGCACCCTGCCCTGCCCCGGCCCGGCCCATTTGACTCTGAGGGTCTCTGAAGTGGTCCTCCCCCATCCCATGGTGGGTTTGGCTCTGGGCTGGGCAGACTCTGGCAGCTTCTCGTGTTGCCCATTTGGGAAGGCCAACTGCCCTCCCGACACCTGCTCGCCATCCAGCTCACCTGGCACCCAGGGCCCTCCCTTTATTCCCTTTGTGGATAATGAGGGTTCCCTAGGGGAAAAAGGTGTAGGCTGTCCTTAGGTGAAGGACAGCGTGCCTCCCTCACTCAGGAAGCAATAGGGTTACAGCTGAGAAAAAAAGGGAAAGTTGGGCCTGGCCTAAGGTTGCATGGGGGCGCTCGGGGTCAGCTGGCTCCTGAGCCTCTGTCCAGCTCTCCAAAGCCACCCTGTGAGTACCTGCCTTGGATGCAAGAGCCGCCCAGCTTGTGAGGAGGGGCAGCCAGCTTCCTTCCCCCATGCGGCTCCAGCTCTCTCCAGGCCTCCCCCTATAGACCATCACAGAGGCTGGCTCTGGCCCAGCTCTGGCAGCTTGCTCTGCCAGATGTATCTGATGGCTTGCTCTGCTCCCTTTCCAGGCCAGGACCAAACCGTCATGAGCCAGGCAGCCGAGACCCTGCACAACACTTCGGCGGGCCCCCACCCCTCATCTCACCCAAACCCCAGCACCCGGCCATGCCCACCGCCCTCTGGAACCCGGTGTCCCTGATGGACAGTGCCCTGGAGACCCGGCGGGCCCCAGAGAGCCACACCCTACACAGCCACCCCGTCCCGTTTGAGCCGAGCCGCCCGGCCGCTGTCCCACTGGTGAAGGTGGAACGGGTCTATTGCCCAGAGAAGGCAGAGGAGGGGACCAGGAAACGTGAGGCTGCACCCCTGGAAAAGTATCAGCCACCACCGCGGGAGATGGGAAGCCTTGAGCACCAGGCCTTCCCTCACGGCCCAGGCCCCTTCCTCGCCGAGCTCGAGAAGTCCACCCCAACCATCCTAGGCCAGCAGCGCACCTCCCTCACTCAGGCAGCCTCCTTTGCGGAGCACAGTGGGCCCCTGAAGCCAGGCTCGCCCTACCGGCACGTGGCACCACGGGGACCTGATCCTGCCTACATCTATGACGAGTTCCTGCAGCAGCGCCGGAGGCTGGTCAGCAAGCTGGACCTGGAGGAGCGCCGGCGGCGAGAGGCCCAGGAGAAAGGTCTGTTTTGGCCAGGCGGTGCCAGCGGTGACACTGGCCTGCCCAGTGTCGCTGCTCAGTTTACTCAGGACCAGGAGCTGAGCAAGAACAGGCAGGAAGAGGCAGTGCCAGCTGTTCCCTTCTCCCATTCCTGCTTCCCTGAGATTAGACATGCTTCCAACACACTGCAGACAGGGGGCTCACTGGCCATTACATAGTCAGTTGAGACCCCTATCATGGACAGGCCCTGGGCCCCATGCCCAGCCTGCTGCCTTGCAAATTGCCTTGAAAAGCTAAATCAAAGACTGTCTGTAAAGATGGTTCTGCAGACAAGCACGATTAATAAAAGATGAACAGAGGCTAATAACATGGCTTTAAATATTGATAGTGCAGCATAACAGGGGAAGGGGCTGGCAGCACAGCAGGCCTGCCCAGCAGGGGCTCCTGGTGGGGGCCACCATCATAAATTGCAGGGAGGTAAGGAGGTGATAGCTCACACTCCCCCAGATGAGGGCGGCAGGAAGGGGTCTTCGCTTTATGTTCCTGCTGCAGTGAGCAGGCCCAGGTGGGAGAGTGGCTGTCCCCACCTGCATCCCAGTCTGGCCAGGTGAGACAAGGGCTCAGATCTCCAGCTGAAGAACTCGGGATCTCCAGGCCAGTTGTCTTTTCTCCAGCTGGATTCTCAGAACTCTCTGATATTCTTGGCGATTGAATTTAGCCCTCAGCTGACCAGAAACTGGGGATACATGAGTCTTCCTGGGTCTTTGGTTTTTCCTCCATTGACCTTGTAGGGTTGGTGCAGTGAGGGCACCCCCAGGTACAGCTTCTGGGCCTGTTCTCTGCATATGGCTGTGTATGTTGTACCTCTGAAAGCATGGGTGAGCTGGGAGTGCCTGTCCCCTCCTGGTAACAATTAACAGATGGCACTGGAGGGGTGGGGGCATGTACACAGTGCAGCTTTTGTATGCCATGGACACACAATGGGCTGTCAGCCTGGGCTCAGGGAAGCTTGAGGCCTGCCCATCCATCACTGAAAACCCTGAGGGCTAGGGCCTGTGAACGCACCTGGGTGCAGCCTGATGGGGTGGACCTGCCCCGTTTCACAGTCGTGCTCCTACATGCCCACCTCCTCAGAAGACACTGGGGCCATGCACAGGATACCCTGGGCCATGGGCCGCCCCAGGACCACTGACCTAATTTCTGCCACCAGGATACTACTATGACCTGGATGACTCGTATGACGAAAGTGATGAGGAGGAAGTCAGGGCCCATCTCCGCTGCGTGGCCGAGCAGCCGCCCCTCAAACTAGACACGTCCTCGGAGGTACTTAGGCTCTGGTGACCACTTGGTCTCCTGTTGGCACATGATGGGCTGGGCTCCAGGCTCCCACAGAGGTTCCCCCACTGTCCTCCAGACCCCAGCTGTGTGCATGCCAGAGGGTTTGCACCCCCTCCCCCCTGCCCTGCATAAAGTCAACCATGAGCGGTGGGCACAGCCCGCAGGCTCCGAGGGTCCCAGGAGAGGGCTTCCCGGGGCAGTGACAGCATATCGTTGTTGGTACCAAACTAATTTGTTTTCTTTCCCAATCTAGAAGCTAGAGTTTTTGCAACTTTTTGGCTTGACCACCCAACAGCAGAAGGAGGAACTGCTGACCCAGAAGCGGAGGAAGAGGCGGCGGATGCTGAGGGAGAGAAGCCCGTCGCCCCCCACGCTTCAGAGCAAGCGGCAGACACCTTCGCCGAGGTTGGTGCTGTCCACCCGCTATAGCCCAGACGAGATGAACAGCAGCCCCAACTTTGAGGAGAAGAAGAAGTTCCTGACAACCTTCAATCTGACCCACGTCAGTGCTGAAAAGAGGAAAGGTAAGGCCTGGGGCTTCCACTGGTGGAGGAGGAGAGTGAGCTTCTGGATAACGGGAGTGGCAGGGGCCACATTTCAGGCAGAATCTGAAAACGCATCAGGCCTCTGGCTGGCTGCCTCCTCTAGACTCTCCAGGGGAGCCAGCTACTCTGCTTCTCACATCTATCCCAGCAGCTCCACCTTCTTCCTTTTCGGCATCTGAAATTCTGGGTCCTTCTCTCTTTCTCTGTCCTGGTGGAGACAGAATCTTGCTAGTGCTCATCCTGGCACCCGTGGTCTCCTCCTGGCACCCGTGAAGCTGAGGCCTTGGTGCCCAGGGCTCCAGCCTCCCCACCTGGGCGAGAGGCAGAGGTGTCTACCTCTGCCTGGGATCTCCGTGGTTGCTGGCTACACCCATGTGGCTGCTGGCTCGGGCAGTCTTCACCCACCAGGCAGAGCCGGCACAATGAGAGGGGCTTCTGGGTCGCTTTAGCCCCCAGGCCCATGAATTGGGGCAGATGCAGTGGCGTGGCCTGAGCACGTACAGGGCCTTTGGCTTCCCTGTCTGCCGTGGCACTGGCTCATGTGTGAGTGTGCATGTCTGGATGCCCACATTGCCCGTTTCCACATTCCTGCATGGCCACTTGCCTTTGCGAACAAAGCCCAAAGGGAAGCAAAGTGCTTCTGGGTCACTATTTCATTGTTGGGATGTAGAAAATTTTACTTTGCATTTTAATTAGTTTGCCGGGATTTTTCACTTTCCCTTAAAGGGATAGCAACAAGTTTGTTGCCAGTTCAAATCCCTGGATATGTTTCTTTTTACCTGGCCTAATTCCTAGAGAGCTGTGGGCAACAAGGCTGCTTAAGGTTTAGAGTGGGGAAGCAGTGCTTCTGAGGCAGGACTTCCTTGTGGCAGGCATCTCGGGGTCTGTGCTCCTACAGACAGCAGAAAGCTTGGGGGCTGACTGTTGGCTGGAAGTCGAGAGGGGACAGCTTGCTGATTGTTCTGATCATTTCCTTGAGTTGGGGGCCACTCTGTCTCTTTGAGAACACATCCTCAGGAGTTACCCGTTATCTCAGAAAGCCATCAGTGCCTACACATGGCTGTTTTGGAGTACATCAGAAACACTAAGTACTAAAAGCTGAGAGATGCAGGTGCACTCTACTGTGCAGGTTTCCTCCTTTAAACACAAATCTGTCTCCAAAGCACTTGCTCTGCTTTTCTCTTGCTTTAACGTACTTGCTACTGCCAGTCATGGCCTGGCCTGAATCCCACTTTCTTCTCCTCTCAAAAGTGGTGCAACTGCCTCGTTAACCTTGGGCTGCTTTTCTCATAGACAAAGAGAAACTTGTTGAAATGCTCCGTGCCATGAAGCAGAAGACGCTGCCAGCAGCAAGGGCAGACCCACTGACAAACCCTCCGAGGGACAGTCCTGCCATCTCCCTGAGTGGTAAGGCGCAGGGCCAGGGAGAACAGCCCCTCCACCCGCCAGCCAGGGTCGGCGGCAACCACTCGAGGTTCCAGAACCAGTGGCCCATCTTCTTCAGCTTGAATCTAGCTCCTGGAAACAGTGTATTTCTCTTCATCCTTTTCGTATATGTTTATGGTTTCTTGCACAGTTGTGAAGATTCATCTCGGGAAGGAGCACTAGAACTTGAAGTTGGAGCTCGGAGAGTTAGGGGGAGGGTACGGTTTCCTGGGCAGAGGTCATTTGATCCTTGCAGTCTGCGGAGCTGTCTGGTGGTATCAGCTGGACCGTTCTTCTCATGGTTGTGAGCAGTGAGCCTCTTTGGAGGCTGCTCCAGTGGTTGCCTGAGCTCCTGACGCTCTGTCCCAGGAAGGAAGACGCTGTGAGCACAGTCTCCCTCACCTGCTGGCTCAGCTCTGCTGTTCCTCCATCTTCCTTGCTTTGCTCCCGCATGACGTGCATTTCCGTCTTGCTCGTTCTCCTTCCAGGCCTCTCCGTGCCTGCTTTTCTACCTTCTCACTTTTCTCTGGTCTTGTTTGTGTTCCCTACCCTTGCTGAATAGAGGAGGAAAACCTTCTGTGCGGCCCTGTTCTCATCTCCTAATACAGTCTTTCTTGGTCAGGGGAATTCAGTAATTTCAGCCCCTGCTTTGCCTTGAAACAACTTGCTCTTTAGCCTTCAGGTTCTTTTCCTTATTAGATGCCTTCCTGAGGCCCTTTCAGAAATGGACTTGCTGCCAAACGCTCCACCATGTTCAAACTATAAAAATGTACACCAACATTTAATTCAGTATTACCTGAGTTTCTGATTCTTTTATTGGGGTCTTTATTAAATCAGAGCTCTTAAGAGATCAGGGTCTATGTGTTAGACACGTAGCCTGGTCTTTAACTTGCAGCTCTTAATGTTTCCTTTGCTTTCTGTTTTCTAAAAGAACCAGCCATGCAGCAAGTCTCCCTGGATATGGCTAAGCCTGTTGGTATCGCTGCCTCTTTGTCTGATGTCCCAAAGCCCATGGAACCTGGGAGACTGGAACAGCTCCGGCCCCAGGAGCTCTCTGGAGTTCAGGAGCCAGCTCCTGCCAGTGGTGAGAAGGCTAAGCCAAGCGAGGCCCCTGGGGGCAAGAAGACCCTGAGCATGCTTCATTATATCCGTGGCCCTGCACCCAAGGATGTGCCGGTGCCATTGTCGCACAGCATCAATGGGAAGAGCCAGCCCTGGGAGCCCTTCCTGGCAGAGGAGTTCGCACATCAGTTCCATGAGTCGGTGTTGCAGTCCACCCAGAAGGCCCTACAGAAGCATAAAGGTGACGCAGTACCCCTCATTCTGTCCATGTCGCTGTAGGGCTGGCTGGTTTCCAAAGGCACCGGTGGTAACTCATCTGCAGCCTTGCTCCTCCCCTGGGGACTTGATTACAAGCCTCTTAAGCTGCAGTGTGCATGGGGCACCTGGGGTCCTCCTGGTACATGCAGGTTCTGGCTCAGTATATGGGTGGGCTTGCGAAGCCTGGTGACTGGCAAGCTCCCACGTGATGCTGACAATGCAGAGCTGCGGGCCATACTCCCAGAAAATGGGCAAAAAGTACCACCCAAACGGTGGAACTGCTTCCTTTTACTAAGGCAAAAAAAAAA
>PVIY010046617.1:0-18299 GCA_004026745.1 Myrmecophaga tridactyla | reverse complement strand
CTGCTTTCAAGATTCTCTCTTTCTCTTTGACCTCTGACATATTGATTAGTAAATGTCTTGGAGTACTTCTATTTGGATCTATTCTCTTTGGGGTATGCTGTACTTCTTGGATCTGTAATTTTAAGTCTTTCATAAGAGTTGGGAAATTTTCAGTGATAATTTCCTCCATTAGTTTTTTCTCCTCCTTTTCCCTTCTCTTCTCCTTCTGGGAGACCCACAACATGTATATTTGTGTGCTTCATATTGTCTTCAATTCCCTGAGTCCCTGCTCATATTTTTCCATTTTTTTCCCCTATAGTTTCTGTTTCCTGTCGGATTTCAGATGTTCCGTCCTCCAATTCACTAATCCTATGTTCTGTCTCTTGAAATCTACCACTATAGGTTTCCATTGTTTTTTTTCATCTCCCCTACCGTGCCTTTCATTCCCATAAGTTCTGTGATTTGTTTTTTCAGACTTTCGATTTCTTCTTTTTGTTCATTCCTTGCCTTCTTTATATCCTCCCTCAATTCATTGATTTGGTTTTTGATGATGTTTTCCATATCTGTTCATATATTCTGAATTAATTGTTTCAGTTCCTGTAGCTCATTTGAATTGTTGGTTTGTTCCTTTGACTAGGCCATATCTTCAACTTTCGTAGTGTGATTTGTTATTTTTTGCTGGCATCTAGGCATTTAATTACCTTAATTAGTTTATTCTGGAGATTGCTTTAACTTCTTTTACCTTGGGTTTTCTTGCTGGATGAATTTGTTGTCTATCTGTTCTTTGGCATTCAGTTCAGCTTTATCTGGACCTCTAGCTTAGGTTTTGTTTAACAGAGGAGAATTTTTCAGTTCTTGTTTTCTTGTTTCTTGCCCTGCTTGTGTGGTGCCTTTCCCCACACACACTTAGAAGGGTCAACTTAGGTATTATAGACTGCAGCCGGATTTTCCCAGACCAAACTGGCCTCCTATCAGGAGGAAAGAGTCATCTGCATCGGTTTTCCCTGGGGGTGAGACCCAGCAGGTTGAAAGACTTTCCTGTGAAGCCTCTGGACTCTGTTTTTCTTATCCTGCTCAGTATGTGGTACTTGTCTGACCACAGGTCCCACCAGCATAAGATGATGCGGTACCTTTAACTTTGGCAGACTGTCCCTGCTGGGGACGTGGTGGAGACAGAGGAGAGGTTGTAGGCTGGTTTTAATGGCTTCAAATTACCAAGCCCTGGGGTCTGAATTCCTTGAGGGAGGAATTCCACCTGAGTTGGGCTTCACCCCTCCCCTGGGGAAGGCACAGGCTCCAGACAAGCTCTCAAACAACCTTGTTTCTGCCTATGCCTGGGGCAGTTGCAGCCTGAGAAGTCCTGCCGCTGAATCCAAAGGCAGTCAAGCCTTTGTAGAAACACAGCCACAAAAACCTCTGCTCCTTTTTTTTTTTCTTTTTCCATCAGCCCTGCCCCCTCGGCTCCGGGGCAAAAATGAGCAACCTTCACTTTGACCAGGTTCACCTGAGCAGGGTGGGGGCCTATTTGTAGTAGTTAGAACTTGTTAATTAATTCCACAATTGTCGTTTAGTTGGGCTCATCCCCTGCTGCTGGTAAAGTCCCTTTCGTCTCCCCTCTGGGAAGCAGCCTGTGGGGGAGGGGCACCAGCTGCCACGGCTTGGGGAACTCATGGTTCTGGGGGTCTCGCAGCCAGTCCAGCTGGTCCAGACTGGGGTACACTGTGTGTCCAGTCACTGACGTGGTCCAGGAGCTGTTCTGTACTGTTTCTGGTTATTTAGTAGTTTTTCTGGAGGACGAACTAAAATGCACACATTGTTAAGCCGCCATCTTAGCCCAGAAGAAGCTAATATATTCTTAAAGAAAGAGAACAAGGTTGGAGGATATGCATTACTAGATATCAAGACTTACTAATTAAGACAATAATAATGGACAAATAAACCTAAGGAGCAAAATGTCCAGAAATAAACCCACATATTATAGACACTGGTTTTATAACAAAGGAGACATTGCAGAAAAGTGAGGGAAAAGATTATCTTGTTTATAAAAATCTCCCAAAACATGAATATCCTGCAATGGGAAGGTGGCAGGGCCAGACAGGGATTAATTATCCAGGGCAATATAACTTTTTTAAAAAACTTCTTACTGTTGAAATGGATATAAAGCACAAAATTTCCCATTTTAGCCATATTCAAATGTACAGTCTAGTAGAATTACTTATATTCACAATATTGTGCTACCATCACTGACATCTATTACCCCTCCTTTTAAGAAACGTTGTATTGTGAAACATAATATATATATAAACATGATAAATTTCCAAGTATAGTTTAACAAGTAGTTGTAGAGCATATTTCAAAGTATAGCATGGGTTACAGGTCCACAATTTCAGATATTTCCTTCTGGCTGTTCTAATACAATAGAAATTAAAAAGAAATATATACATAATGATTCAGTATTCATAATCATTGGTTAAATCCTAATTTTGCTGTTACAGCGCCTCCTTTTCTCATTTGATCATTCTCTCAATCTTCAGGGATATTTGGGCAATGACCATTCTAATTCCTTCATGTTGAAAAGGGGTATCCACATTATGGGGTAGGGAAATGTAACTGGATGATGTTCTGGGAGAAACTGGTAACTCTAGGTTTCAGGGCTTATCTGGCATAAGAACAATCTGGAGGTTTTTAGTTCCTGAAAAATAAACTTACTAAGTAAAACTTTTATAGAGTGTTAGATAGAGCCTTGGGTTTTCTTTAGGGTTTTCAGAATACTGTTGGTTGGGACTTAGCACACCATGGCGATTTTTGTAATATCTTGCTGAAGCTTGCATGAGAGTAACCAGAATGACCTCTCAATTTTATTTGAAATCTCTTAGCCACTGAAACCTTATTTTGCTACATTTCTTTTCCCCCTTTGGTCATGCAGGCATTCTCAATTCCATGATGCCAGGGCCAGGCTCATCCCTGGGAGTCATGTTCCATGTTGCCAGGGAGATTTACATTCCTGAAAGTTATGTCCCACATAGGGGGAGGGTAATGAGTTTATTTGCAGAATTTGGCTTAGAGATAGGCCACATTTGAGCAACAAAACAGGTTCTCTGGAGTAACTTTTAGGTGTATTTATAAGTAGGCTAAGCATCACTATTACAGAAATAAGTTTTCTTTTTTCTTATTTTTCAAGGTTTATGGCTTGGCTTATTGAATTGGGAGCCCCCCAGTGCTTGAGAGATTATCAACTATTCCCAGGTTGGGAAGTTTAATAGTTCCATATTTTTTCTCTAGTCCCTCAAGGACATTTGCAAATAATTTTTAATTATCTGCTCAAAATACTCTAGAATGTATGAGGGTATTACATGAAGTTATACAGAATGATCAGGTCTCATTTCCTATTCTAGGTTCCATGTATTTAAGTTGTTTAAATAAACTGGCCAGATGGGTTAAGTTACATAGTATGCTACAGAAAACTTAAATTTTGGACAAAATAAACATCTCTTCCTTTGGTCTCACACAGAAGTTGGAGTTTTAAAATATAGACAATATCATCTGATTTACCTTAGTCCCAACCAGATCAGTTTCATTCAAATCTCTAATTGAAGTCTGATCTCTTTTTCATCTTCTTTCAGTAAAGGAATTGTAGAACTTCATAGTTCTTTTCACTTTAGGCTGAAAGGAAAAAAACTGATAACTCTTAACAGACTGATCTTTTTTTTTTTTTCCTCACATGAGCAGGCACCAGAAATCAAACCCAGGTCTCCAGCATGACAGGTGAGAACTCTGCCAGTGAGCCACCGTGGCCAGCCCCAAACTGATCCTTTAGAACAAACATTTGCTGTATAGAGTAAACCTGACTTCCAAAGCTGCAGAACTCTGAGTCTTAATTTCACACAGGTACCAACAGATCCGAGGAACTACAAAAGTTATACCCAAAGAGCACAGCATCGAAGAATTTAGAAATAACACTTAAAACTCAGGAATAAATGTGATAACTGTAAGAGGTTAAATTTGGGCACCAATTTTCTTATAAGTATTCTCGAAATGAGACCATAGAATATTTTTCCTTTTTTCTGGCTTATTTTTCTCAACATAAAGTCCTCAAGGGTCCTTCACTTCATTGCATGACTTCACTAGTTTCTGTAGCCACACAATACTCCATTGTATGTACACATCACAGCTTTTTGCCCTTCTGTCATGAATAATGTTGCCATAAACATCAGTGTGAAATGTCTGTTCATGTCCCTGCTTCCAGTTCTTCCAAATATGTACTTAGTAATGGGATTGCCTGATCTTAGGATGGCCTTATACTTAGCCTCCTGTGAATCTGCTACATTACCCTCTGGAGGGGAGGCACCATTCTACTTCTCTACCAACATTGAATAGATATGCCTGTCTCTTCACATCTTCTCCAGCACTTGTATCTTTATTTGATTGCTTTTGACTCTGCAGTTTTTGTTGAGATATATTCACCTACCATATTTTCTGTTCAAAGTATAAATGTCTCAGTGTCCTTACATCATTGTACAATAATCCTCACTCTCAACTATAGGCAATTTTCATTGCACCAAGGAGAAAAATAACAGATGTACACAGCCACACATAAAAGAAAACCCAAAACACCCCATATCCCTTATCTTCCCCTCCCCTAATTATTTATCCTTAGTATTGGTGTGATACTAGTAAGGTAAGGCTGTTTAATATACTCTGTAGCATGCAATAGATAATTTTTCCCATATACCACTCCATCAATAATACTCATCTTTTCAATCATATTCATCTTCAATAGGCATTATTATATTTAATCCCAATAATGAACGACCATCACCTCTATCCATTCCCAAACATTTAAGATCAACTTTGTTAATAAATCTGTACATATTAGGTAACCACTCCCCCTTCTCTAGCTTCTGTCTATCTATAAGTCCCTTATTTTCTGCATTATAAGACTCTGAGTTTACATTTTCTAGGTGGTTCATATCAGTGAAATTACACAATACCTTTTGTGTCTGGTTTATTTCACTCAGCATTATTTCTTCAAGGTTCATTCATGTTGTCACATGCTTCAGGACCTCATTCCTTTTTACTGCTGTGTAATATCCCACCATATGTATATACCACATTTTTTCAATCCACTCGCCTGTTGATGGGCACTTGGATTGTTTCCATTTTTTGGCAATTGTGAGTAATGCTGCTATGAACATTGGTGAACAAATGTCTGCTCATGTCACTGTTTTCAGATCTTCTGGGTATATACCAAGGAGCAGAATTGCCAGGTTATAGGGCAATTTGATACATATTTTCCTGAGGAATTGCCAAACTGTCTTCCACAGCGGCTGTACCATTATATATTCCCACTAGGTGTGAATAAGTGTTTCATTTCCTTTTCATATTATGGTTTCCTGGTTTAATAGCGGCCATTCTTAAAAGTGTGAGATGATAGTTCATTTTGGTTTTGATTTGTATTTCCCTAATAGCTAATGAAGATTAGTATCTTTTCATGTGCTTTTTAGCCATTTGTATTTCCTCTTCAGAAAAATGTCTATTCATATCTTTTGCCCATTTTATAGCTGGGTTGCTTTTATCCTTTTGTTATTGAGTTGTACTATTTCTTTATACTGAATATCAAGCCCTTATCAGATATATGGTGTTCTAGTTTGCAAGCTGCCGGAATGTGATATACCAGAAATGGAATGGATTTTAAAAAGAGGAATTTATTGTTTTGCAAGTTTGCAGTTCTAAGGCTGTGAAAATGTCCAAATTAAGGCACCAACAAGAGGTTACCATCACTCGAGAAAGGCCAATGATGTGCAGGGTTTCTTTCTCAACTGGAAGGGCACATGGCAATACACAGTTTTCTGTGTACAGGTCCTTTAAATTACTGGTTAAGTTTATTCCTAAGTACTTGATTCTTTTAGTTGCTACTGTGAATGGACCTTTTGTCTTAATTGCCTCCATAGTTGGGTCATTACTAGTTATGATGGTTAGGTTCCAGTGTCAGTTTGGCCAGATGATGGTGCCCAGTTGTCTGGTTAGACAAGCACTGGCCTAACTGTTACTGCAAGGATATATTGTGGCTGACTGATAAACCAGAAGGCTGCTTTATTAAATCATCAGTCAGTTGATTGCATCTGTGGCTGATTACATCTAGAATTAACTAAGGGAAAGTCTCCAGCAAACAAGATAATCCAATTGGTTGGATTTGATCCAATCAGCTGAAGACTTTTAAGAGAGAAGAGAGAATTTTCATTTTCTTTAGCCAGTGAACCTTTCCTGTGCGGTTCATCAAGACCCTTCATTGGAGTTGCCAGCTTCGTAGCCTGTCTAGGGATTTTGGATTCTTGCATTCCCATGATTGAGAGAGATACTTTTATAAAAATATATTTACAGATTTCTCCTGTAGGTTCTATTCCTCTAGAGAACCCTAACTAATACAATAGGTGACAGATTTTTGGTAATTTGACCTCTTCTCCCATTTACTTATCTGAGAAGGGTAATATGAGTACTTATCTTTTATTTGAGCTGGAAACTACTAATTTTTTGTGCCTTCTTGAAGATGACTCTGAGCACCATCTTTTATTAGTTGTGAGAATTTGGTGATGTCACCCTCTCTGAGCCTGAGTTTTCTAGTCAATCAATGTAAATAATAATACTAACTATTATTAGATATTTTGTCAAAATTAGTAACTTCATGCATATAAATGCAATTTTTCCAGATATAAAACACATTTCCAAGAAAGGTTTATTATGCCCTGATAACCTACTCATGTATTTGAATAATAGTTAAACCTCCCCTGCATGAAATATCAAATTAGGAAAAAAACGTGCAAATTGATAAGAACTGTAAGCTCAAATAAAATTGAGCTATCGATCCAATAGACCAATAAAATAGTGTTAATCTCCTATAATATATGAGAAGATTGTTCACAATTTTCTTAAAACAACCAATCTTTTTGAACTCAGAAACTTCCATTGAATTGTCTCTAATATTCGTATTTAAGTTCTTAAGCAATTGTTATAAAATGAAACAAAATATGTAGCTGGTTTATTGAACTCTCTAAAGAATATGAAGGAATTTATATTCACATTTTTAACCAAAGTTATTTTTGGACAAAAAAATCATTGTTGAATAAATCCTTATTTAAATTTGTGTCTACCTAAAATTAGACCCCACTTATGGTACTAAAATATGTATTGGTTTCTTAATGGTGCCACAATACAATATACCAGAAATGGAACAGCTTTTAAAAAGGAAATTTATAACAAATTTACAGTTCTAAGGCTGAGAAATGTCCAAACTAAGGCATCCAGAAAAAAAATATCTTGAATCAAAAAAGGCCAATCTCTGTCACATGGGAAGGCACATGGCTGGTGTTTGCTGATCCTTGTTCCTGGTTCCATTGCTTCCAGCTACTGATGGCAGTTGTTTCCTCTTTAAGCACCTGTGAGGCTTCACTTAGCTCCTCTAGGACACAACTCTGGCTTGCTTAGTATTTCATGGGAAGGCATATAGTGATGTCTGCTGGGCTCTGCCCATGTCTGGGCATCTGCTCTCTCTGTCAGCACTCCAACATCTCCAAACATCCATATCTCTGTCCACTCTGAAGCAGCTGTCTCCAGGCATCAGCATCTGCAGTTTCTCCAAAATATACCAGCTATGTATGAATATAAAGACTTTTTGTTCTTTTTTCTGGGGAGTGGAAGTAGGAACAAAAATGGGCTTTTATGTATATACTTTTTGGAAACAATCATTTTTTTCCTTATTGTCATTTAGACTTATTTAATATCAGTTTTAATGATTATGGAATATTTCAGTGTAGGGATGTACATAATTTAGCCAGCCCCTCTTCTTAAGTATTTATATTCTTATTTTTTTGCTGTTATAAATAATACTAATAGGGCAGGCAACCGTGGCTCAGTGGCAGAATTCTCACCTGCCATACTGGAGACCCAGGTTCAGTTCCCAGTGCCTGCCCATATAATAAATAATAATAATAATAATAAATATCCTTGTTACAAAAAAAAATGTTTCCCCTTTTAAAGGACTCTAGTAAACTAATAAAGACCAGCTTGAATGGGTGGAGTCACATCTCCTTCTAGTCAAAAGGCTACCCACAATTGGGTATATCACATCTCCATGGAAACAATCCAATCAAAATTTCCCACCCTGACCCACAAGATCAGATCAGGATTAAAACATGGCTTTTCTGGGGTACATAATAGTTTCAACCCAACACACTAGTGTTGTATTAATCTTGTATCCTGCCACTTTGCTAAATTTGTTTATTAGCTCAAGTAGCTTTGTCATAGATTTCTCAGGATTTTCCAAATATAAGATCATGTCATCTACAACTAATGAGAGTTTTACTTCTTCCTTTCCCATTTGGATTATTTTTTTCTTTTTCTTGCCTAATTGCTCCAGCTAGAACTTCTAGCACAAGGTTGAATAACAGTGGTGGCATTGAGTATCCTTGTCTCATTCCCAATCTTAGGCAGAAGATTTTTAGTTTCTCACCATCCAGTATGAGCTGGCTGTGGGTTTTTCGCATATGCCTTTTATCATATTGAGGAAGTTTTCCTTTGATTCCTACCTTTTTTATCAGAAAAAGATGATGTTTTATCAGAAAAGGATGCTGACTTTTGTCTAATGCTTTTTCAGCATCAATTGATATGATCATGTGATTTTTTTCCATTCAATTTGTTAACATACTGTACTACATTGATTGATTTTCTTGGTTGAACCCCCTTGCATACCTAGAATAAACCCCACTTGGTCATGGTGTATAATTCTTTTAATGTGCCATTGGATTGGATTTGCAAGTATTTTGTTGAGAAAATTTCCATCTATACTCATTAGGGAATTTGTGAAAATCCTGATTCTCTGGCCTGTAGTTTTTCTTTCTGGTAGTGTATTTATCTGGTTTTGGTATTACAGTGATGTTAGCTTCATAAAATGAGTTAGGTAGTGTTCCTTTTTCTGCAATTTTTTGCAAGCATTTGAGTAAGAGTGGTGTTAATTCTTTTTGGACTGTTTGGTAAAATTCCCTTGTGAAGCAACCTGACCCTGGGCTTTTCTATGTAGGAAGTTTTTTGATAACTGATTGAGTCTCTTTACTTCTGATTAGTTTGTTGAAGTCTTCCAAGCGTCTTGAGTCAGTATAAGTTGTTCGTGTGTTTCTAGGAAATTGTCTGTTTCATCTAAGTTTTCTAGTTTGTTGGTGTACAGTTGTTCATAGTATCCTCTTATGAATTTTTTTTCATTTCTTCAGGGTCCATGGTAATGACCGCCCTCTCGTTTCTGAATTTATTTATATGTAGCTTCTCTCTTTTTTTCTGTCAGGTTAGATAAGAGTTCATTGATTTTATTGATTTTCTCCAAGTACAAACTTTTGGTTTTATTGTTCTATTTTTTCTTCAATTCACTTATTTCTACTTCAGTCTTTGTTATTTATCTTCTTCTACTTGCTTTGGGGTTCATTTGATGTTCTTTCTCTATTTCCTCCATGTGAGCTGTCAAGTCCTTGATTTTTGCTCTTTCTTCTTTTTTAATATAGGCATTTAGGGCAATAACGTCCCTCTCAGCACTGCCTTTACTGCATCCTGTAAGTTTTTTTTGTTTTTTATTTTTTGTATGCTGTATGGTGGGGTCACATTTCATTATTTTTCCATGTGAGTATTCCGTTATTGCAGCACCATTTGTTGGATTTTTGTTTGTTTTTTGTTTGTTCATTTGTTTGCTTGTTTGTTTTGTTTTGGGGAAGTGCATGGGCCAGGAATCGAACCCAGGTCTCCCACATAGCAGGCAAGAATTCTACTACCGAACTACCCTTGCACCCCTGCATCCCATAAGTTTTGATATGTTGTATTCTCATTTTCATTCATCTCCAGATTTCACCTATTTCTCTTGTAATTTCTTCTTTGACCCACTGATAGTTTAAGAGTGTATTATTTTACTTTCATTGTGAAAATCCTGATTCTCTGGTGATTATTGACTTCCAGATTTCATTCCATTTGTAGTCAGAGAAAGGGCATCTTTTTAAATTTATAAAGACCTGTTTTGTGTCCCAGCATATGATCTATCCTGGAGAACATTCCATGAGCACTAGAGAAGAATGTATGTATATCCCAGTGTTTTGGGGTATAATGATCAATATATGTCTGTTAGAGCTAATTCATTTATCACATTATTTAAGTTCTCTATTTCTTTATTGATCCTCTGTCTGGTTGTTCTTTCTGTAGAAGAAAGTGGTGTAGTGAAGTCTCCCACTATTATTGTAGCACTGTCAATCCTTACATAGCCCAATCTCACTCCTTCTCATCCTCCCTCTCCACCTTCTTTCCCCAGAAGTAACCACAATCCTGAATTTGATGTTGATTTTTCCTATGCATTTAAACAATGTATTTATTGATATATATATACATAAAATGCATACAAAAAGTATACATATCATAAAAATAGTTTGACGAATTTTCACCATTCATGTAAAGAAATAAATTTTTCTGATTTTTCCTTCTTTATTGAGTTAAATAAATCTTGTTTTTTTTTTTTTTTTTTAAATTTGCATATGGGCAGGAGGCACCAGGGATCGAACTCCAGACCTCCAGCACGGCAGGTCGGAGCTCTGCCTGCTGAGCCACGGCAGCCGCCCAGTTAAATAAATCTTTGGCACAAATTCATTCTATATTTTTATAAGAACCACTTTTTTAAGGCCTTAGAACTGTTTATCTGTATATTTTTGTCTGGTAATGATGCAAAAGATTTCTTTTGTGTGTGTGTGTGTAGGGGGTGCATAGTCTAGGAATCCAACCTGGACCTCCCACATGGAAGGCAAGCATTCTACCACTGAACCACCCATGCACACATAAGATTTTTGATTAGTAGAAAAGATAGCCCCAAAGGTGATGCTATCATTTCATTGTAAGATATTAACCAGCTTTATAGCTAACCTTGAAATTTTATTCTAGCCATCTCTTTTCAAATGCCTATAATACCTAATTTCCTCAACTTCTCCTTGAACCAGATTTACCATTCTGATTTTTCCTTCTTTATTGAGTTAAATAAATCTTTGGTACAAATTCATTCTATATTTTTTATAAGAACCACTTTTTTTAAAACTATTTGAAAGTTGTAATTTGACAATTAAAAATTGTAATTTTCAATAAAACTTATTGGGTCAACTGGATAAGTAACTATATGGGGAAAAAATGAATATTAACTCCTATCTCACACCAAATAAAAAAATCTAATCCAAATGAGTTATAAAATATAAAATAACACAGCTATAGCCAATAACATAAAAAATATATATTCATTACCTTAGGTAGCCTAAGACTTCTTAAACGGCATAAAATGCAATAACCTTAAAGGAAAAATTATACTATATTAAAGCTAAGAACTTCTGTTCATTGAAAGACACCATTAAGAGAGTAAAAAAGGCAAGCCACACAGTGGGAGAAGATACTTATGTTTCTCTAGCAAAGGAATCATATTCAGAATATGCTAAGAGCTCCTAGTAATTGATAAGAAAAAGAGAGACAACCAAATAAAAAAAGAAACGAGCCAAGGACTTGAAAAAAAAAGATATTAAAAAACATTAAAAGGTGCTTGATTTTAACAGACACCAAGGAAATGCAAATTAAAACCACAGTGAGATGCCGCTAACACAGACTAGTTGAAATTTAAAAGTATGACAATATGAAGGATTAAGGGCTCTCATATATTACTATGGTTGTGTGAACTATTTCATGCACATGCCCAGCAATTCTACTCCTAGCTATTTATTCAATAGAAATAAGCGCTTATTTCACCTAAAGACAAACAGAAATGTTCATAGGAAGCTTTATTCAGAGGAGCCAAAAACTCGAAAGAACTCAAACATCTTCAAAAGTAGAAGCAATACACAAGTTGTGGTATATTCATCAGTGGAATTCTTTATAGCAATGAAAAAGAAAAATAAACTACTAGTATGTATGGTAACATGACTAAATCTCACAAACATGGGTGAAAGAAAGCCAATGCAAAAGAGATTATATTGCCTGATTCCATTTATATAAAGTTTTAAAGTAGGCAAAACCAATCTATGTTGCTGTTCCCTAGTTACCTTTGGGGTTAGGGTGTATTGGCTGGGAGAAGTGCAAGAGAGCTTCTGGGGTTCTGGCATTTTTTATTTCTTTACGTGAATGGTGAAAATTTGTCAAACTATTTTTATGATATGTGTACTTTTTGAATGCATTATATATATATATATATATCAATAAATATCTTGTTTAAATGCATAAGAAAAATAAACATCAAATTCAGGATAGTGGTTACTTCGGGGGAAAGAAATTGGAGAAGGAGGACGAGAAGGAGTGAGATTGGGGTATGTAAGTGTTTCAATGTTACATGAAATATTAATCTCTGTAAAACAGAATTTGAAGCAAATATAGTAAAATATTAAGATTTGATAAAACTGTATGGGAAGAATGTGGGTGTTATTCTGTATGGCTTTCTGTGATGGTTAAGTTCATAACTCAATGGTTAGGTAACTTGGCTAGGTTATGGTGTCTGGTTGTTTGGCCAAGCAAGTACTGGCCTGATTGTTCCTGTGAGGATATTTTGTGGATTTAAGGCACCAGTACGTTGACTGCATCTATGGCTGATTACATCTACAATCAACTAAGATTGCCTTCAACAATGACTGAAGTCTCATCCAATCAACTGAAGGCCTTAAAGGGAGAACTGATGATTTCAAAATCAGAAGGAAGAATTTCCATTTCTCCTTCAGCCAGCTGCCTTCTCCTGATGAATTCCCTCCTGGGAAATTCATCGAAATCTTCACAGAGCTCCCATCTTGCAGCCTGCCCTACAGAATTTAGACTTGCCCATCTACATGTGTGAGTCTATTTCTATTTTAAAAATCTCATTTACAATAAATATACATATATGTATATCCTGTCAGTTCAGTTTCCCTGAAGAACCCTGACTAAAATACCTAATAAACTGACTAATAATTCATGCCTAAAATATTTCAGAAGAAAACTTAAAAACTAGTAGAAGATTCAGAGAATGTTTTTTATCCTTTTTTTTTTTTTTTTTTTTTTTGGCATGGGCAGACACCAGAAATAGAACCCGGGACTCCAGCATGGCAGGCGAGAACTCTGCCTGCTGAGCCACCGTGGCCCACCCTATCCACTGATTTTTTTAAAGGTTATAATATGAAATATACACTAGAATGCCAATATTGTGTGTGAATAAACCATATATACACATATGCTGAAAAAATTAAAATGTTAAAAATGATTGCCTCCAGGTAGTTTTGGAATTCTTGGTAATATTTTTTTTTGTTGTGATCTATGGATTTTTCTAAATTTTCTACAATGTGTTTGTAGTACTTTCATAATCAGGAAAATCACGCTTTAAAAGAAATTACAATGATATATTCAGGTTCCCCTGCAAAATAACCACTGTAATGCGTTAATTAGCCTTTTAAGGAATCAAGAACGACTATGACTTATGGGCTATCTTAGTGTCCTATATGCTAAAACAGATGGCTTAAACAATGGGAATTTATTGGCTTATGGTTTTGAGGCTGTGAGAAGTCCAAAATCAAGGCCTCAGCAAGGTGATGCTTTCTCCCAAAGACTGGCATTCTGTTCACATGACAATTCACATGGCAGTGTATTCTCCTTTCTTGAAGGATTTCATTGACTTCCAGCTTCTAGCTGTTCCCCATGGTTTCTCCCTCTTGCTGTGTCTGGATTTTATTCTTCTTAGAAAGGACTCCAGTAATCTGGATTAAAGGCCGACTTGACTCAACTAGAGACGATACCTTAATGAAATGACATCTTCAAGGATCCCATTTACAATGACTCCACATCCACAGGACCAGGGGTTGGGACCTGAACATGCCTTTCGTGGGGGGACATGATTCAACCCCACCATGGGCTTTGTCTTTTTTTTTTTCAGTTTTATTGACATATATTCATACCATACAATCCATCCAAAGTATACAATCAGTGGTTCATAGTATTATCACACAGTTGTGCAGTCATCACCACAATCAATTTTAGAACATTTTCATTACTCCAAAAAATATCACTGTTCTGGAATCTGCAGTTATCCTTCCTGCTTCTTCGTTTGTGCCCATGCTATTTTAGATTCACTTCCTCATTACTGTTCATCTACCTCATTGTTAAAAACTGGGTTCAAATACTCCTCCTCCTTGAGGCTTTCTTTAAATCAACTTTAATGGACTTAATCTCTCCTCATTACAAATTGTTTGTAACTTCATATAATATTTATTTTTTCTAAAAAAAAATTAATTTGGGTACCTACTATGTACCAAGAGCATTTATTATTTCATCTAATTTTCACAGCTCTTTAAAGTACATTTATTAGGCCCCTTCACAAACAATGAAACTAATGCTTAAAAAAGTTAAGCAACAAATACATAAATGTAGAATAGACAAACCTACCCCATGTAGAATTCCAAATAATTTATGTAGATACTCTGCCCTCAAGCAGGTGGCACCTAACTCCCTGCTCCTTAACTGCGGGTTGCTCATAGTGATTTCCTTCCAATGAGTACAGTATGGAAATGGGGCAGAGAGAATGACTTTCCTGTGGAGAAACCTGACAAACATTAATCCAGCCAGGTGATCAAGGTTAACATCAGCAGTACTAAGTCATGTTTATATATGTATGTGATGAAAATGGTACTTTATTTTGCTGTCTTCTTCCCCACAACATATAATCCCAGTCTAATCATGAGAAGAATATCAGAAAAATCCCAATTGAAGGACATTCTACTCAACCAGTATTCCTCAAAACTGTCAAGGTCATTAGAAACAAGGAAGTCTGATAAACTGTTACAGCCAAGAGGAAGGAGCTAAGGATTCATGCAGACTAAAGGTAACGTATTATCCTGGATGGGATCCTGGAAAAGAAAACAGACATGAGTTAACCACTAAAGAAACCTGAATGAAGTATGGACTTTAGTTAATGGTAATGTATCAATATTGGGTCATTAATTGTTTACAACCATTATATTGGGGCACAAATTGTTTACTTTAATATAAAATTAATATACTATTAATAATAGAGGACTCTTGCCCACCATATCAGAGGCCCGGGTTCAATTCCTGGAGCCTGCCCATGCCAAAATAAATAAATAATATTAACAGAGGAAACCGGGTGTGGGGTAAATGGGAGCTCTCTGTACTATCTTCCCAATTCTTCTGCAAATCTAAAATTGTGCTATACCTTTAAGTTTACTTTTTTAAAAAGCAAGTAACTTACCTGTTCTAGTTTGCTAGCTGCTGGAATGCAATATACCAAAAATGGAACGGTTTTTAAAAGGGGGAATTTATTACGATGCAAGTTTACAGTTTTGTGGCCATGAAAATGTCCCAATTAAAGCGTATCTATAAAAATGTCCACATTAAGGCACCAACAAGAGATTACCCCCACTCAAGAAAGGCTGATGAATTTCAGGGTTTCTGTCTCAACTGGAAAGAGACATGGCAAACATGGTGACGTCTGCTAGCTTTCTGTCCAGGCTTCTGGTTTCATGAAGCTCTCCCAGGGGTGTTTCCCTTCTTCATCTCTGAAGGCCTCTGGCTGCCTGGGCTCTGGTGGATCCCGTGGCTCTCTCCTGGCTCTTGTGGTTTTCATGGCTCTGAAGTGTTTTCCAAAAATCCTTCCCTGTTTAAAAGGATTCCAGTAAACTAATCAAGACCCATGTGGAATGGGTGGGGTCACATCTCCCTCTAAGCACCCACAATTGGGTGAGTCACATCTCTGTAGAGATCATCTAAACCAGTTTCCAACCTACGGTACTGAATAGGGATTAGAAGAAATGGTTGCTTCCAGGAGATGGATCAGGATTAAAACATGGCTTTTCTAGGGCACATAATCCTTTCAAACCAGCACATTACACAGATTGATATGGTTACCAAATGCCCAAATTTGAAGACCAACCCAGAAGACGTCAAATCCTATGCTTCTTCCAATACACAATACCATTCCAATGGTACTCTTTCTAGGATTATATAGATTGTATAGATATATATTGCACGTATAGAATGTATAGATTATATAGGCATTGTATATATAGATTGTAGAGATTATGTAGAGACTGGGCAGAAAGAGTGCTCTCTTTCTTTCATTTTTGTGCCTAGCACAGCACTGGTGTTCAGTAGGCCAGTTTAAGTAAATTACTCACAGAGAGCCACAGAGACCTAATGAATCTGAGACTTAGAGACCTTGGTTACTTTCAGCTCGCTGCCGACTCTCCTCGGAGAGGCCAGAAATTGGTCTTGAACCCAGCTTTATTCAGTTCTACAAAGATCCTTTGCTGCCATCTGCGGGAAGTAAGAAGCGTCGACCTATCCTGCTATAACTCGGGAGGTTGAGAGGACTGAAGCACTCATTAAATTATACAACATGTTGTCACATATATAACTGAACAGATTCATTCGACACCTGTTCAAGGCCAACACCCTAATTTTCTCCGACGATTGCAGGCCCTCCTAACCCCATATTAACACACGCTCGTAAAATTCGCAGACCTCCTTGCTGACCCATCTCAGTTCCTACTGCTTGTCTCCCAGAACCCAAACCCTCCCGCACAGTGCAGCAGGAAAACACCGATCAACTTCACAAACCAGAGACCCCCACCTCCAAGATGCCCCATTTTCACAGGCCCCCAAGACTCCTTGCACTACCTTGCAAACCTCCTCCATTAGGGCAAATGAGGGCCCTAACCCAGACGTCCGCACAAAGAGGTTCAAGTTTCAGCCCGTAAAAGTCGGGAGAGCCCCAGCCAGGCCTCGGAGCTCTTAGGCTAGTGCTTTGGCCCCCGCCGATGCTCCGCCCGGATCCCGTCCTCCTGGGTCCGCAGCCAGCCGGCTGAGGCCCCGCCCCTCTAGACCAGTCATCACAGAAGCCGCACGTGGCCGGGGTGGGACCTCAGGCGGCTTGCAGCCATCACTTTGTCTCCGCCGCCAGCCACTGGGGCCGCTGCCGCCGCCGCCGCCGCAGCCAGTCAGAGCCAGCGGATCCCGGCTGGAGCGTTAGCGCCCGGGTGAGGCGAGCCGGAGAAGGGGCCGGGGAAGGAGAGGCTCTGGGCTGGAAAGGAGCTTGTGGTGGTAGCGGGCAGGGAGCCGGTTCGGTCCTGCTGGAATCCGAGGGGGCGGATCCTGGTGAAAGGCGGAGAGACCCGGAGGGGGCGGGGATGGGGGCGGGGCCAGAGGCCGGCGGAGGATCCCGGGGCAATGCAAGAAGATGTGAGGGGGGCGGGACAAACTAGGGCGGTACCTAGGTTTCAGGGGAGGAACCCGAAGAATTAAAGAAACAAGGAAAGGGGACTATCCTGGGGTATGGGGGAGGCGGGACCAGGGAGAGCGTGGGCCCGGGCGGCGCGGGGCGGGGCCCGGACCCGAGGGGCGAGGTTTGCAGGCCGAGGCTGCAGCTACGGCTGCTCAATAATTGCCCCAATCCACTACCTTCTCAGGTGCCACGGGACCCACGGAACTACAGGTGTGGGTAGGGGTGTGCGTGGAAGAAGGGAAAAGGACGGGGGTGCGCTTGTCAGATACGAGGAGATGGGGGCACCGTTAGGGAAGGAGAGGATCTGGAGACCCCTGGAGATGGGGGTGGAGGGTGGGAAAGAAAGGACGCGGAGTTAGGGGAGGAGTTGGGGGCTCAAAGTGTGGGCAAGGAGGTGCTCTCTCCTGGGGCCCTGTGGGCGAAAGGCGGGAGTGCTTTTGGGGGGTGGTAGGTACAATGTGAGAGAACAGACTAGCTGTCTGAAGTGGAGAGTTGATGGCTAAACCGGAGGGAGAGGGGATCTGGATGCGCTTTGTGGGGAGGGGGCGTGCTGTGTGATGTAGAAGGACTGGTGGTCTAGTGTGTGGGAGGAACGGAGGGGTTATGTGGAGGAAGGGACCCTCTGTGAGATGAGGCTGTGGACACTGTGTGAGGGGAAAGGGTTGAAGGTTCCAAGTGAAGGAGTAGAGCCTCTGGTGCTTTGAGAAAGTAATAGTTTGGGGACATGTGGGAACTCCAAGATGGAATTAATGGGATGAAGAAACCAGTCTGTACCCTGGTGGCTCCTTAGCTCTGCACTCCACCTTTTGCCTGTGGACTCTTAGAGAAGAGCCAGGCCCCACTTGCCACCTCAGTCTGTTCTGGACCTGTCTAGTTGAAACCAGGGTCTCTTTCCCTAGTCGGTGTGCCTGGGACCTTTTCCCAACTCTATTCCTGTCAGCCCCACCCCACCCCTTCTGGTTCCCACTCTTTCCAGAAGCCTGCCTTAGGCTCAGTCTTCCCCACCCCACCCCACCCC
>PVIY010046616.1:0-18354 GCA_004026745.1 Myrmecophaga tridactyla | reverse complement strand
CCCTCCCCTCCTCCTGCTATCCCACACAGGCCTTCTCGCTGCTCCTCCAGCATGCCAGGCCCGGTCCTGCCCAGGTCCTTTTCCCCTGATGAATTCTGTCATCCTCCAGGGATCAGCTCAGATATCACCTCCCCAGAGAAGCCCTCCCGGATTGCCCAGGCATACAATTCCTTGCATCCCCTTCCATAATCAAAATCCACCCCGGCTTTGTGCATGGATGTTTTTTCTCTCTGTCCTACTGCAAAGCCAGCCCCACAAGTGCAGGAAGCTTTGTCGAGGTCCCTTCAGCATCCGGGGACATAATAGGTGTTCAGTTCACACTGGTGGAAGGATAAAGAACAAAACCAAGGCATACCACTCCCCAGGGTTGTGGGGGGAACTCTCGATGCCGAGGTGTGAGGAGGACACCGACCCCCATCCAGGGGCCTTGAGGCACAGAGACGGGTGGAGGCTCAGTCAAAGTCACACAGCACCTTGGATGGACCCTGAACCTCTGCGTCCCTGCCTGTTGGCCTGGGTGTACCCAAGTACCTCTCCTGCATCCCAAAACCTTCCTGCCCTCAAAACCTCCCAAAGGAGCCCCCCGAGGTGCCAGGAGGTTGTGGCTAAACTAGTGCAAGATGTCCAAATCCAGCCTTCCACAAGGGATACCAGAGACAGAAATCCGCGCCTTTGGGAGGCCTCGGGCATGGTCCCAGGTGGAAGCTTCCACAATCACTTTCCTCTGGGTTGTCCGGGCTCAGTGTCACCTACTACCTCTGATCCCCATTTATCAGATGCACAGGGAGGGTTCCAGAGACCCCACACCCCCACCCCGCCATGAATACGCAGGGATCCACGCATATGAGAGGCCGACAGGTGGGGTCGAGGAAGCCCCCTGCCCGTCCTCCCCGCCTGCACCCCGAGTCTGGCGCGGGGCCCCGAGGCGCTCTCCTGCTCACCCTTCACCATGTTTGGGCCCTCGTGTGGTAGCACAGCTGCCATTTGATGGAAGGATCTCTGGCCTGCTGCACCCTGAGGCCTGGGGGGCACCTCCATGCTTGGGCGCAGGGGCTCAGCTGCCCTGCCCACCCCCCGCCCTGGGGGTGCCTTATTCCCACAGAGATGCGAGCTGGGTGGGGCATGGTGCCTGGCGACAGACAGAGGGGGGAGGGGGAGGGAGGAGGGGAAGGGAGAGGGAGGGGGAGGGCGGGGTGTGGGGTGGTCCACCCATCTGAGAGGCTCCAGCCAGTCGCCACCAGGGGCCTCCCACAGCCCAAGGAGGCCGCATGCACGCGTGCGTGCATGTGCGCAAGTGTGTGTGTGTGTGTGTGTGTGTGTCGGCACGCACAGTCAGACCAAGCTGAGGATTTCTGAATGAGAGTGACACTCTGATTGGGAAGATTTCCCCCCACCTCGCCACGCCCCACCTCCCGGAAGGAGTGTGGTTGAGTTAGTAGCCTCGCTTGGCTACTAACTCAGCCACACTCCCCAAGCTTGTTTTGCACCCCTCACCCCCAAACTCTAGTTAGGGAAGCAAGTGCTGGACACCCACCCACCATCTTCCAAGACATTTGCTGCTGAAGGCCCCCTGTGAACGCGCACCAGAAACCACTGTTTTAGCCCCAGGCCCTGGGAATCGGTGGGGAAGAGATGGAGTGAGCCTCTGCCGGTGGGTGACGCGGGGAAGGTGGAAAGGCTGCGGACTTGCAAAGAGGAGGCACAGCGTTGAGCCCTGGCTGTGTGACCTTGGATGAGTTGGCGTGCCTCTCTGGGCTTTGGCTTCCGTATCTTAACCATGGCTGTGGCAGGTAATCGTGGAGGATGGTGGGGGTCGGGTGTGAGGGTGGTTGACTAGAGGCGAAAGACTTCCCCAGAGGAAGGTTCTTTTCCTGCTTTGAGCTTTCCTTCCTTCCCACCCACACTTGGTCAGGGGCAAGCTGGGAATCTCTTTGATTTTGTAATCGGATCATTGTGATGCATTTATAGAGCGCCCCTAGCGTGTACCCTAGCCACGGGAGGAGGGCTGGTCGCCAGTCTGGGTGGGTCGGCCGTGCTGGTCCTCCACCAGCAGCCGGAGAGGTGAGGGTTAGACAACAGGAAGAACTTTCCAGAGAGGGTCTGCCCCATTGTCTCTGAACCAACAGGGATCGTGTCTGGTTGTGACTTCTTAGGACTCAGCTTTTCCATGTAGCATTGAGGCCTGTCAATCAGGAGTAGACGGGATGGAAGGGAGTGGGTGCTGGGGGGTCCGAGTAGCTTGAGGCTGGACACAAATGGGGGCCGAGGCTGGACCCCGTGGAGCTAGGGGTGAAGACGTGATGTCGAGGTTTCTTTCCCTGGATGCCTTCGATTGGACGTTTCTATAGCCTTCTTGTAATTGGGACATTTTCTCCACTTTAGAACTGTGAACTAGCAACTTATTAAATGCCCCTCTTTTAAAAACCATTTTGTTTCTGGTATATTGTATTCCGGCAGCTAGCAAACTAGAACAGCATAAGTATAGGTAGGCTTCGCTTCTCCACTACAGATATAACCAACTGAGTTTTGACAAGTGTGCCAACACCATCAATGGGGAAAAGTGGTTCTTTGAAAAAATCAACAGAATTTTTAAGCCTCTATCGAGCTAGACCAAGGGAAAAAAAAATAGAAAATGCAAATTATAAATAGCAGGAATGAAAGTGGGGGAAATCATTATATACCTTACAGACATTAAAAGGATGATAAGGAGTATTATAACCAGGTCCAAGTTCATAAAATTTGATAGCTTAGATCAAATGCCCAAATACAAAAGATGCTCAACATTATCATGGGGGAAATACAAATGAAATGCATGGGATACCACGAATCTAGCTGAGATCAACTTTTTAGTTTTTTTAAAAAAATTTTTATAAAATTGACAACGACATGTGCTTCAGAGGCTTTGGAGACACTGGAATTCATACTTTGCTGATGGCAAAGTAGTACAGCCACTCTGGTAAATTTGTCATTAGCCAATAGAAATGAAAACTTATGTTCGCACAAAAAAACTGTACGTGAATGTTTATGGCGGTTTTATCTGTAAGTTCCCAAATGTCCTGAAGCTGGTGAATGGATAAATAAACATACAGCAGAGCACTCAGCCATCAAAACAAATGCGCATTTAATGCAACATGAATGAAAATCGAATGCATGATGCCAAAGGAAAGAAGCCAGACTCAAAAGCCATTGTACTGTATGATTTACTTTATGGCTTTAGGGATAGAAAAATCAGTGGTGACCAGGATTGTGGGGTGGAGGGAGGTACAGAGAGGCACTGGGGAATTTGGGGGTGTTCTAGTTTGTTAGCTGCCAGAATGCAATATACCAGAAATGGAATGGCTTCTAAAAAGGGGAATTTAATAAGTTGCTAGTTTACAGTTCTAAGGCCGGAAAAATGTCCCAATTAAAGCAAGTCCATAGAAATGTCCAAGCAAAGGCATCCGGGGAGGGCGGCTGCCGTGGCTCAGTGGGCAGAGCTCCGACCTGCCCGTGCTGGAGGTCTGGAGTTCGATCCCTGGTGCCTCCTGCCCATATGCAAATTAAAAAAAAAAAAGGCATCCAGGGAACGGATACCTTGGTTCAAGAAGGCTGATGAAGTTTAGGGTTTCTCTCTCAAGTGAGAAGGCACATGGTGAACACAGTCAGGGTTCCTCTCTCATCTGGAAGGGCACATGGTGAACATGGCGTCATCTGCTAGCTTTCTCTCCTGGCTTCCTGTTTCATGAAGCTCCCCTGGAGGCGTTTTCCTTCTTCATCTCCAAAGGTCGCTGGCTGGTGGACTCTGCTTCTGGTGGCTGTGCCATTCTTTGCTCTCTCAGAATCTCCAGCTTTCTCCAAAAATGTTTCCTCTTTTCTAGGATTCCAGTAAAGTAATCAAGACCCATCTGGAATGGGTGGAGACACATCTCCACTTAATCCAGTTTAACAAGCACTCTTGATTGAGTCACATCTCCAGGGAGATGATCTAATTACAGTTTCAAACATACAGTACTGAGTAGGGATTAGAAGAAACGGCTGCCTTTACAAAATGGGATTAGGATTAAAGCATGGCTTTTCTAGGGTCCATACATCCTTTCAAACCGGCATGGGGGGAGGGTGGATCTATCCTGTTATCACGGTTGTGATGGTGGTTTGAGTTTGCATGTTTGTCAAGACTCACAGAACCGCACCCTAAAAAGGGTGAACTTTGTTGCATGTTAATTTATCTATCCCTTAATAAAAGAAAAGGAAAGGAAAAGAGACAGGTCAGCCCCCAACCAAGACTCCTGTATGTAAGGAATTTTCCACACTGAAGGGAGATTATTTCATTGATTTCCTTAGACACTCTGGTTGGGAGCATGAGAGAGAGAGAGAGAGAGATACAGGGACATTGGAGAAAAATGATATCCAGGGGTCTCAATGATAGGCATTTGTATGTATGTGATTAGTTGGACACGCCCTGGCACAACCTGTCTCGTCCCCTCCCTGCCCTTCCCTCCTCCTGCTTCCCCCTTGCTCCCTCAGCTCCAGCCACACGGGTCTCTCCCCACCCCCCCCATCATCCAACACACTAGGGCCAGTTCCACCTCAGAGCTTTTGCACAGGCTGTTCCCTCTGTCTGGAACTCTCTTGTCCCTGGATCTTCCCATAGCTGGTCCCTCTCACCTGCCAAGTCAAGCGTCGCCTCCTCCAAGAAGCCCTCCTGACTTCTCTCCTGCAGAAAGCCTTAGCTCAACTGTCTTTTCACCCTGCTTTATAGCATTCACTGCCACCTAATATTAATGTTCACTTAATTGCTTTATGACTTTTCCCCCCCACACTTGAGCATCTGCTCCAGGAAACCAGTGGGTTTTGTCTGCTTTGGTCATTTTGTCCTGATGTCTAGAACAGTGCCTGGGGCATAGGAGATGTGGTTGGCTGAAAAACAGCTCCCCCAAAGATACCCACGTCCTAACCCCTGGAACACGTGAATGTTAGCTTCCTTGTTAAAAGGGATTTGGTGGTTGAGATTAGTTAAGGATTTGGAATGGGGAGATTCTCCTGGATCCTCTCAGTGGGTCCCACATCATCACGGGGGGTCCTTATAAGAGGGAGACAGGAAGGCCTGACTCAAGAGGAGAGAAGATCCTACGTTGCTAGCTTTGAAGATGGAGAGAGGCGCCACAAGCCAAAGAATGTAGGAAGCCTCTAGAAGCTAGAAAAGGGCAGGGAATGGATTTCCCCCTAGAATTTCCAGAAGGAATGCAGTCCTTGTTCCCGTTTTAGACTTCTGAACTCAGAACTTCAGGAGAATAAATTTGTGTTGCTTTAAGTCACGAAGTGTGTAGTAATTTGTTACAATGGAGGCAAAATAAAAGCATATACAGTAGGTGCACAATAAATGCTCGCTGAAAGAATGAATGGAAGTCTTTCTCCTGGAGAAACACTCACCTAACCACCATTATGTTCACTTCCATTGACAGATTCCCTCCCCCCCGTACCCTCCCCCACCCACACAAAGACCCCCCCAGTTGCTCGCCTGGAGCCACCCCCATATACCCTCACTCTGACATCCTTAACATGGGAGTCAGTGTTGCTGCAGTTAAATATTTCTAGCTCTGGGTCTCCCAAGTATATGGCGACACTTCCTGCCCCGTGTGTTTGTGTGGGGGGCTTGTGATGGGTTTTGGCCAATGAGTATGAGCAGAAGTGATCTGTGTCATTTCCAGGCTGGGGCATTTCCGCGCTGCCCTGGGGCCCTCTGGAGCCCACTGTCTTCCCCCTGGTAGGGCAACCAGCAATACCGGAGGGGGTGGTTGCTCTGTGGTGGGTCCCTGAGTGGCTCCATTGAGCAGACCCTCCCCCCGAGCTTGTGACGGACATATAGTGTGGGCAAGAATTAAACCTGAGTGTACTAAGGCTCTGAGCTTTCAGGCCTGTTTGTTACACAGCATAGCTGCACATCTACTCATCTTCACTGCCCAGTTCACACTCATTTCCAGACATCCATCCTGGTCCTCATAGATACAAAGGTATAAACACAACATACACCTATTCAGACATGTGTGCACACAATGTATGCGCTTTGTCACACATGCATGCCTACCCACACTTATTCCAACACTTGAAAGGCAGACTGTCCCAGACCCCATGTCCAAACAGGTGAATGATTTCAGACCACCTTCCTCCCTGATTCTGCCATTCAGGCATGGCCCCCTTCCTGGGCTCCTAGCCTCCCGTCTCATGCCTTCAGTCCATCAGCCCCAAGATGAGCTGCTAAGGTCTGACCGTCTTTTCCCTCTGCTCTAAATTGTTCCATGGCTCCCCATTATCTTTGGACGTCAAGGCCCCCTGTGCTGTGCCATGCCTCACCAGCTTTCTCTCTATCACCCCTCCTCACCTCTGCTACCATCACAAGCAAAAGTCATTTTCACACCTCCAGGCCCTGGAACATGCCATTTCCTCTGCCTGGAATTCCACTCTCTCCTCCCTGCATTTGGCATCACCATAGCTTAAAGATCCTCTGGCTTTGCCTTCCACCCTTCTTGGGCTCTGCCATCCCCAGCAGCCTTGGGGAAACTACTGGACAGGGATGCAGCAGCCCAATGGAGAAACTGAGCCTCGAGGAGCCCTGAGACCTGTATGAGGATGTGGATTCCCAATCCAGTTGTATCAGTCAGCTACTGCTGCGTAACAAATAACCACGAACTTAGGGACTTAAAACAACACACATTTTTTTTTATCTCTTTGCTCCCATGGGTCAGGAATTTGGGTATAATTTAGTTAGGTCCTCTGTTCAGGGTCTCATTATGTTGCAATCAAGGCTTGGCTGGGCTACATTCTTATCGGGAGGCTGGACCGGGAAAGGTTCTTCCAAGTTCATTTCTGTAGTTGGCAGAATTCATTGCCTTGCAGCTGTGGTTCTGAGAGCTCAGGCTCCTTACTGGTTGTTGGCTAGAGGCCTCCCTCTTTTCCTGAAGGTCCCCCACCATTCCCTGACACGTGGTCCCCTCCATTCGAGGTTTGCAACATACCTGTTTGCTCCTTTAAGCCCAGCAGAAGAGCCTCTCACTCCTGTCTGTGAAGACAACATCTTAGAGAATGCAACTGCTGGGGATCGAACCAGGTTGCACAAAACACTTGTTCAAGTTTTAATCCTCATTCCTGTGGGTGTGAACCTACTTGTAAATCCAACCTTTGAATATGTCATTAGTTAAATGTGTGGACTCATTTGGGAAATAGGAGGATCTTCGAAGAGCCTATTCAAATGAGGCCAAATGGAACTAGGGATGGCCTTCATGGAGATGTGTGAAGTTTTTCCAAGGACAGGAAATACAGACAGAGACACGGACTATGGAGGGAGGGGTGCAAACCCAGGAGAACCCAAGGATTGCAGCACACCAGCATCAGAATGCTACAACCTCCAGGAGAAAGCACAGCCTCTCTGTAGGCTTCTGGCCTCCTCCAGAACTGGGAGACAATAAATTCCCATTGTGGTGTGTGGTGTTTGTCATAGCAGCTGTGGCAAACTAAGACAGTCTCCTAATACATGAGTGACATTCATCATCTTTGCCCTGTTGTATTGGCTGGAGGCAAGGCGAGGTCGCCCACACTCTGGGGGTGGGGGCCATCCTGGGCATAACACCAGGGGCAGATGCCGTGGAAGCCCTCTCAGAAGTCCGTTTGCCTTGCCACTGCTTTTCCTTGAATGGATAGACCTTTCCAACTTCAAGTCCTTCGGTTGGATTCTCAATTTGCATCATCTTTCCCCGCTTGGTTTCCACCTGGATTTCTTCCCCCTCTTAGCCCTCGTTCATCTCCCCATAGCCAGAAGTGCCCTCTTCTGACCCTCAACCCTTCTGGTTTGGAGACTGTCCCACCCAAATTTATGTCCATTCAAAACTTCAGGACATTACCTTATTTGGAAACAGAGTCTTTGCAGATGTAATTAGTTAAGATGAGGCCACACTGGATGTTGTCCTAGAAGAAGAGAGAGATTTGGACACAGAGACACACAGGAAAGCTCCATGTGAGGATGGAGGCAGAGACTGGAGGGAGGTAGCCACAAGCCAAGGAATGCCAAGGATTTCTGGCAGCTACAGGAAGCTAGGAAGAGGCAGGGAAGAACTCTTCCCCAGTGACTTTAGATGGCGCACAGCTCTGTTGAGACCTTGATTACGGACTTCAAGAACTGGGAGACAATATATTTCTATTGTTTTAAGGCACCCAATTTGTGATGCTTTTTTTTTTGTGTGTGTGGCAGCCCTAGGAGACTAAGACATTCCTCAATCTCCAGCCTTCAAGAATCCATTCAAATGCCACCTCCTCCTGGAAGCCTTCCATGACCACCAGGGGATTTGATTCTCCTGCATATACCTGGGTTTACTCAGACAAATCCTGTCCTTTCCTTGAGTCCCAATTTCCCTGATTGAATAATGACTCCAATGACACCCTCTTTGCAGGTTTGCAGGTTTGTTTTTAGATTCGATGAGATGTAAGATGGCTCTTAGTCAGAGCTCTGGGCATCAGGCATTCGTTCATTCATTTGTTCATGTATTTTTCAGATTTTTATTGAGCACCTACTGCATGTCAGCCTTCTGTTCTGAGTTCTGGGGACACAGTAAGACCAAGGCAGACCCCAACCCTGTCCTCAGGTCCAGGATTATCTGGACATTAGACAGATAATCACACCCATTCATATTTAAATGAAAACGGTGACAAGCTCTACTAAGGAGAATTCTGGGATCTCTGGTCTCATCCAAGCCACATCATCTCTCGTCTGGAAGCTTTTCTCGATTTCCCCTGTGGTACATTCTCCGAGCAGCAGCCAAGAAGCCTTTAAAAATATGTAGATGTGATCGTGTCACATTCTCACCCGATTTAAACCCCCCCCATGCCTCCCTTCTGTCTTCAAGATAAAAAACAATGTCATCTGCTGGCTCTGGGGCCCACAGCCCCTCTGCAGTTAGACTTTCACTAACTTCTCCCATCTCCACTCATCCCCGTCTCCTCCTGTAAGTGGAAGGCAGTGAGAACAAGTTGCAGGTTTTGAGGATCAGCAAAGACGCACGTGTGACTAGAGCAGAGGGAGTAAGGGGGAGAGTAGAAGGCAGGACTGAGCAGGGTATGCAGAGCCTGGTGGGCTGCAGGGAGGAATTGTGCTTTTACCCAAGTTAGGTGGGAGCTATAGAGGGTTGCAGGTAGAGCAGGGATGAGTCCTGACTCAGGGGCTCACAGGCGCCCTCTGGCTGCTGCAGGGGGAACAGACTATGGAGGGGCGAAGGTGGAGCGGGGGCCAGGTGGAGGCAGAGGAAGGATTCCATGTGGATTCACAGATCTAGGGCTGTAACCCTAGGAGGCTTTGATGGGGTGGCAGGCAGGCAGAGAAAGGTCCAGCCCTTGGCTCAAGCGGCTGGCTGGGGGGACCCGGCTTCTTCCTGGACCCTGCCCACCATGCGCCCTGCAAGCCCACCAGGGGACCCTCTTCCGGGCCCTGGAGCTGTCCGCCATCGCCGGTGCTGAAACTCCAGTCCCACACCCTAGACCCAGGTTTGAATGAAGCTCCTGGCAAGTACTGAGTGTTCAAAAGGCATCCCTGGATTTTACTTAGAATTGCAAAGCCCTTTCGTTACCATTGGTCTGCGCTGGTTTCTGTGCCCCGCACACCCCAACCCTTATTTTAGAGAGGTGCAAACTGAGGCAGGGATGAACTCGTGGTCACCCACTAACCTCGGCTCTAAGAACGATCACTGCCCCTTTAAGGATTTTTTTCTAGTGCGTCTCTCCTAATGTCACTATCACTCACCTTCAGAAGAGGCTCGGAGACTGTGGATTGGGTGACAGCTTCATGAATATGTAGATCACCCCACCTCCGCCTCATTTCGGTAGGCTCAGGAAAGAGAGGGCGGTGAGGAGGCGGGGACAGGGGCGGGGCTGGAGTCTGCGGGGGCGTGGCTTGTCGCCACGGGGCGTGGTTACACCAAGAGAAAGGGAAAGCCTTCTGTCTCTATAAATCACCAAAGGAAGCCGCCCCCCAGGCCCCGCCCTGCTCCGGATTTCCCATTCTGAACTTTCTAGAGGGGACTTATGAGAATTTCTATCGCTTGAGGAGTCCAGGCTGGGCCCCTCCCCACTTGGTTCTAAGATTGGTTCCCTCGTTTCACCTCCTCCGAAACGCCCTCCTTGACCACCCCTTCCGCCTCTAATCGCAGCATCCCAAACGACCTCATGCATTTGTTTATTCCTTCCTTAGAAATCTAGCTGCACAGCATGTCTGTCCTTTTTCTTCCTCCTACTGTATCCTCAAGGGCCTGGTACACAGCAGGCGCTCAATAAATGTTCATGGATGCTCAAGTCCAGTAGGAGTGTTGTCAAAAACTTACTTTTCTGAAGTGGGAGAAGGCCCTGCTTTGCCTTATTACGATGTCAAATGCCAATGACAGGCTGTCCTGAGTGCTCATTAGTTAATCTCCGTGGATGGTCGCAAAGGTCCCTGGTGGTGCATTCTGGCCCCATTTTGCAGAAGAGGAAACTGAAGTTTGGAGAGAGGATGAGGCCACCCGAGAACATGCATACTTTGAATGGTGCAGCAAACATCAAGGACCCAGACGCGAGCAATACCAGTCGCCAACCCGTGGTCTCAAGTCCTACTTCACCACCGGGTTTGACCCTGCGTCCCTCGGTGCAGCCTGGAGGCCAGCCAGACTGCAGGGGCTCGCTGTTCTCTGAGTAGGACCTGGAGACGTCATGTGCAAAGAAAGTCCTGACAACCCCACCAGCCAGAGGGAAAGGGGAGAAAGGGAAGGATGGGCAGCCGCTGCAGGATGACAGGCTAAGAAGTTGGCACGGTTCCCTTCACCATCTGCTCCAGCCCGCAGCCCAGCGCGTGGCACACAGTTAGGGCTCAATAAATGCTTGCGGCATTTTCGAGCCAAGGCGCCGATCCTGAACGCAAGCGTGGGTCTCTGCTGCCCCCTGGTGGTATCATGGGCGAAGGTTCTGGAAAGTGAATTTTCAGCGGGAGTTATTTGAACTTGGAGGCGCTTACTCTGGGCCAGTCTCTCGTTCTAAGAGCTTTATACATATTAACTCATCCATTGTCCCACAACAATCCTGCGAAGTGTGGGTCAAGTTAGTCTCATTTCCCGGAGGAGAGATCTGAGAGGCAAAGAGATTCAGCCAATTATCTAAAGTCACACAGGTGATAAGTGGCAAAACTTTGAGTCAAATTGGGGGAATCTGGCTTTGGATTTAACAATGATACTCTACTGCTCAGTGTTACATTTAGTGAGCAGCTACTATGTGCTGGCTTTTGGGAAATACAAAAATAAATAAAACACAGGTAGGCCCCTCGGGTCTGCTGGTTTTCGTTACCGTACCTCTGTAATGTGTTTTAGTATTTCATCGGGAGCAGCAAGGCAGGGAGTTTACATGTGTGTGCTCTGCAGCCACCTACCCAATTTCCTGTATAGCACATGCTCAAAAAACGGAATAACTCTTTTGAGCACATTCTAGTCTTGCCTCCCTTAAAGTCCAATCACCCACGTGTATTTGAGAATCTGTTCAGTTCTGTGCAAAATGTTGTGGGGACCTGGACTGAGCTTGCACCGAAGTTGCAGATTCAGTTGGAAGAGAATTGATCCTTTAAAGAAGTGAGTTTTCCTCCCAAGCCCAAGCATGACCACAGCTCAGCTCACCACCTGTCTGGATTGTCTTTTTATGTCATTCAGTAAGATGATCCCCTTCTCTCCAAGGTTCAGAGATTTAAGTTTTGAAGCTTTGTGTGTTATAGTTCATGAGGTTTTTCCTGGTGTGTTAGCACTGCTGCGTAACAAATCCCCCCCCCCCAATGTTGTGGCTTAAAGCACTTACCATCTCACAGTTTTTGTGGGTTAGGGTATCTGGATGTGGCTTAGCTGGGTGCCTCTGCTTCTGGCTCTCCCACTGTCTGCCATCAAGCTGTTGGCCAGGCCTGGAGTTTTAGCTGAAGACTTGACTGGGGAAGGTTGTTTCCGAACTCACTTCCTCACTGGCTACTGCCTGGAGGCTCCTCTTGCATCTTGCCAAGACAAACCAGAGCTGGCAAGAGAGGGTCTTCCAGCAAGACGGAAGTCACTGTCTTTTGCAACCTTATCCCGGCAGTGACATTCCATCACATTTGTAGTATTCTATTGGCTGGAAGTGAGTCGCAAGTCCTGCTCACACTCAAGAGGAGGGGATCACAAAGGGCGTGAAAACCAGGAGGTGGGGGGTCATTGGGGATACCTGCTTAACTAACCACTCATGAGCTACAAAGCAGCTTTCACATTTAATCATGACAAAAGTGTCATTGGAACTTACCGTGCGCCAGACAGAGCTGAACTCTGAGACTCATCTTACAGATGAAGAGTCTGAGGGTCAGAGAGGTGAGGTGTCTTGCTCAAGGGTGCCCCTTATTCTTGTAAGGGTAACACGAGGTGCATACATGTTCCTCCCACCCTGGGGGCAGGGACTGGGTCTGATCTCCCTAGGTATTGACTTTATGCTATATGGGTTTTGAAGGACCACTAGCCTTGTCTACTCATTCATTTTATAAGTATTTATTGAGCACCTGCTGTGTGCCAGGCCCAGGGAGCTGGACGCTGGGGAAGACATAGCAGTGACTAAAATCTATATGTTTTCCTTTCTGCGAGGCTCCTGGCCCCATGTTAGCTTTTTCTGTCCAGCGGCTCTGCTCAGGTCCCCTTGAGGTTGGCCAGGCTTTGGAATCTTCTAGATTTGAGCTGGCAGCAGACTTTGGAAGGGTGGCACCCTTTTTAGCCTGGGGGTCATAAATGGAGATAACGTTGCCATTCATTCTTTCAAAACACATTTATTGAGCACCTACCCTGTACTGGACAAACACTACGTCACGAAGCTCACAGGTTGCATAGGGTGGCCAGACACTTGACAAGTTGGTCAAATAAATAAGTGGGGGCCTGATATTACATTATATGTAGTCATGAGACATGAAGGGTGCATGAGAGGGTATAGGGGGGCATGGTTCAAATTCTGTCCCTGCCATGTACCAACTGTGTGGCCTTGGATTCAGCCCGCCACCCTTCTGACCCTCAGTCTCTTCTTCTGCAAAGTGGGGGAAATAACAGAACCCCACCAGGTTGGGTTATGGTGAAGATTGAATAAGATAATAATAAGATGCACATAGAAGGTCAGTGGTGGGCATGGCCATGTGACTATGCCCTTTGGGAGGAAAAAAATCTACCAGAGTTATAAGGAGAAGAAGTGTTAAATGTAGGTGCTTTTCCCTAAATACCTCCCACATCTCCTGCTGTGAGTTGAAGTGTGGGCCCCAAAAGATCTGTCGAAGTCCTAAGCCCCAGTACCTGTGAATGTGATTTTATTTGGAAATAGGTCTTGCAGAAGTCATTGAGATGACATGAAGCCGTACTCCGAGCCCTCAATCTTGGGGTTCGCCCCTATGAAACTTATTCCTGCAAAGGATAGGCTAAGCCTACTTAAAATTAGGCCTAAGAGTTACCCCCCAGAGAACTTCTTTTGTTGCTCAAATGTGGCCTCTCTCAATAAGCCAACTTGGCAGGTGAACTCACTGCCCTGCCTGCTACATGGGACATAACTCAGGGGTGTAAATCTCCCTGGCAACATCGGGCAGGACTCCCAGGATGAGCTGGGATCCAGCATCAAGGGATTGAGAAAGCCTTCTTGATCAAAGGAGGAAGAGAGAGAAATGACATAAAGTTTCAGTGGCTGAGAGATTGCAAACAGAGTTGAGAGGTTATCCTGGAGGTTATTCTTATGAATTATATAGATATCCCTTTTTAGCTTATGGTATATTGGAGTGGGTGGAGGGAAGTACCTGAAACTGCAGAGCTGTGTTCCAGTAGCCTTGATTCTTGAAGACAACTGTATAAAGATATAACTTTTACAATGTGACTGTGTGATTGCAAAACCTCGTGTCTGATGCTCCTTTTATCCAGGGTAAGGACGGATGGGTAAAAAAATATGGATAAAAAACTAAATAATAGGGTAGATGGAAACAGTAGCGGTCAATGAGAGGGAGGGGTAAGGGGTATGGTATGTGTGACTTTTTTCTTTTTATTTCTTTCTCTGGAGTGATGCAAATGTTCTAAAAAAATGATCATGGTGATGAATACACAACTATGTGATGATATTGTGAGCCATTGACTGTACACCATATATGGACTCTATGTGTGTGAAGATGTGTCAATAAAAATATTTTTTAAAAGATGAGGCCATACTGAATTAGGTTGGGCCCTAAAGCCAGTGGCTGGTGTCCTGTAAAAGGAAGGAGTGGGAGTCTTGGACACACAGTAGACACGCAGGGAAGATGGCCATGTGAAGACAGAGGCAGAGGTTGGAGGGATGCGGCCACAAGCCAAGGAATGCCAGGGATTCCCAGGAGCAACCAGAAGCTGGGAGAGGCCGGGTAGGTGCTTCCCCACGGGTCTCCGAGGGAGTGCAGACAGGCCAACACCTTGCTTTTGAACTTCTGGGTTGAAATTGGGAAGAGAATAAATTTCCATTGTTTGAAGCTGCCCAGTGTGGGGTATTTTGTTACGGCAGCCCCAGGAAGCTAACGCACCTGCCTTTTTCCATTCTTTCTTCTTTAAAACATGTATTCAAATGTGAATTCTTAATTTCATAAACAATCCCTGAATATATTCTCCTTGTAAAGGTTGCAGCTATGTCTCCTCTTTCCTTTCTCCTGGCTTCCCTGGCTACCCCCTTCACCTTCTTGGGGGAACACACTTTTAATCCTTTTTTGTTAGCAGCCCTCTAGCACCACCTCCCCTATGTGGTCAGGAGCCCAGGCCTCCGGAAAACAGCCATGTGATGGCCAAGCTGAGCGAGCTTGAGCTTCAGAAACCAAGTCGGAACCACGCAGCCAAGTCATTCCTAGATTCCTGACCACCCCCAGAAACTACGCATAAAATAAAAAATAGTTATTGTGTTAAGCTGCAAAGTTTGGTGGGGGAATGATTTGTCATGCAGCGATAGCTCACCGATACACCCCTGCCTGTCACAGAATTCCTTTATTGTAGGATGCACGTTCTAAATGTTTAATAACTTAAATGTTACATTTAAAAGTTTAAATTGGTCTATTATAAATAAAAAGTTGAATTAAAATCTAACACATTTGAGTTTTAGCCTCTACTTGGCACAAGGAAGCAGTATAGCACAGCAGTGAAGAGACCAGCCACAGAACCTGGCTTTGAATTCTGCTGTGCAGCCTCAGGCAGGTTGCTTAACCTCTCTGGGCCTCAGCATACCAACTTGCAAAGTGTGGATATTCACAGGAAATATCTCACAGGGTTGCGGCAGGGTGAGTATAAGTCACGTAAAGCATGTAGAGCAGTACTGTCTGGAAGAACTTTCTGCAAGGATGGACATGTTCTTTCTCAAATATGGTTACCACAAGCCACATGTGGCTATTGAGCCCTTGAAAGATGGCTAGTGGAATCAAGGAACCGGATTTATAATTTTATTAAAACAAATTTAAATTTAAGTGGGCATGTGTGGGTAGTGACAACCAGATTGCACAATATCGGTTTGAAACAAAGCTTGACAAACTGTAAGTGCTCAATAAGTGCTCAGTAGAAATATTACCCTTCCAAATTGTTTTCAGGAGTGGCTGGGGCCAATTTACATCCCAACAGCAGAATGGATGGGGAGAATTGGATCATGTCACTCTCCTGCTCAAAAACCTTCTATGGCTCCCCATTGCCCTTAAGATAATGCTCAAGATTTGCTTAATCTCATTGTGATTAGAGCCCTCAGCATGCTCTGAAATTACTTTTTGAGGGTGGGCTACTTTGTGGTTCCTCCATCTTCACCTGGAACCGCAGCCAGGGTCCTGCACATAGTATGTGCTTAGTAACAAAAGGGATTCTGAATTCAGCCCCTCTCGATCTCGGCAGCCTCTTCTTTGTGCAGCGCTGCTGTGTTAGTCAATCGTCCCGTGACCACCATCACCACGTCTCAAGCCTCTGAGCCTTTGCCATGCCATTCCTTCCCCCCAGAAAACTCTTCCAGGCAAGTTCTGGTCCATCCTGCCAGCTCCCTCCCCAGCTCTGCCTTGTTCTCTCTGTGAGTTTTTGAGCAGGGCTTTTGAAGTTCTTTCCTAAAGTATAAATGGGCTGAGTCACTGATATGAGGGCTAAATCACATCGTATCCCCAAAGCACCTGGCAAGGTATTAAGTAACTCATTAATAAGAGTGATGGGTGACTTTCCCACTAAATTGGAAATGCTTGGCATGGGTGTGGCCACCCCACCCATCCACTCCTCAACCTCCTCCCCTGGAGTCCACTGTGTCCCACTGGGGGCCCTCAGTTTTGGGGTTTTGTGGGGTGGCACTTTGAGGCTTCTGGGGGGGCAGGGTGGGGACTGCATGCGGGTTCCCCCCAAGTCAAAGCCATGACCATTTTCCAAATCTTTCCATTCATTCATCAAATCTATCCCCCCCCCCCACTCCCAATCTTTCCCGAGGCCACTTCCTCTCTGTGCCCCACACCTTCACACTGTCTCCGGCTGTCCCACCCACCACCCCACCTGCCACCTGCCCTTTCCTGGGTCTGGCCCCAGCTGGACAGGACCTGATCTCATTTCCCACCCCACCCCACCCCTTCTCAGCGCCCTCGCCCCGCAGGATCCCTCTGCATCCCTTCTGCTCACTGAGGTTAAGCTTTTGCAAGAGCTGGCCCAGCTTCCTGGAATGTTCCAGGGGCTGCTCTGCAAGCGAGCCTCTGCTTGTCTTTCAGCTCTCCCCTCCTGGGGGTCAGCTGTCTGCTTGGCTGGGTCAGCTCCGATTGAGGAATGCCTCTCTCAAAATTCCAATTAAAAGGTAATTGTGTAGCAGGTAGGGGAGAGGGCGCAGAGAAGCTACAACCTTCGCCCATTGCTGGTGGGAATGAAAAAAAATGACATAGCCACTGTGAAAAGCAGTTTGGAAAATGGTCTGGTGCATGTTGCTCACAATTGCCAAAAAGGTGGAAACCCAAACGCCCATCAACTGATGCAAGGATAAACGAACTGTGGTTTTTGCAGTGGAATATTATGCAGCCATCAAAAGGAACAAAGCACTGAGACAGGCTACCACGTGGATGGACCTTAGAATTGTGACGCTGAGCGAAATAAGCCAGCCACTAAAGGACAGCTGTTGTATGATTCTGTCTATAGGAAATGCCCAGGAGAGACAAATTCATAGAGAAGAAAGTGGATCAGGGAATTCTAGAGGCAGGGAGAGGGGTACTGGGGAGTGACTGCAAACAGGTAAGGGGTGATGGAAATACTCTGGAGCTACATAGCGGTGATGATTGCACAACCTTGGGGATGTACTAAAGAGCCTTGATTTGTGGGCTTTAAAGTGCTTAAAATGGAAACTTCCACGTTATGTGAGTTTTACCTCAATAGAAAATTAATCGCTCAGTTCGTTTCTATGGTGTCTCTTCTCCCCACTAGGGCTGCCCCCAGAGGGCAGAAGGCAGAGCCGTCTTATTTGGCCACTGCTGGGCCCCCGGGGGTCGTGCACATAATAGATGCTCAATAAACGTTTGTTGAATGAATAAATGAACTTGCGAGAGGAAAAAAACAAACACACGTTCCTGCTTTTTTTGAGAAAGAACAACACATTTCTTTGACTTCCGGATTCATCCGATGGACTCCCAGATATCAGAATTTTAGACCTTTATCCTTGGAATACCTCCACCGACATCCCCCCAATCCCAAACCTGGATTTATCTCTAGCCCAGGTATTCCGGGGTGGGGGTGGAGGGAGGGGGGCGAGAGCAAATGTCTTGGGCAAGTGCCTTTATGTACGTGAGCGAGAAAAATAAGGGGGCGTGGCGGGGGGGTAGTCAGTCCTTTAGCAAGTAAAACTTTTATTAAATAAACTTTCAGTGGCTTCAGACCAAAGAGAGGCATTTTGGACATTAAGACACTGCCTGTTGCTTCCCGCCTGAAGCACACAACAATAACGAGAACTTCTCCGGCCACAGGAAATCTTCCTGGACATAAAATCAAGTCAACCCCCAAGGTCCCTCAGAGCGCTCTTTTTTTTTTTTTTTCCCTTCCTTTCTTTCGTGTGTGTGTTTGCGTGAGGGCAGGTACATGGAGGCTTGTCTCTGAAATTCGGTTTTGCAAGTTGCAACTTCATGAAATTCACTCGTAGCAGAAATAAAGTACATTGTACAAATCACGCAGGTCTTCGACGTGGAGTATAAAAATGGTATTTACAGCCAGTAAACAATGGACCCAATTTCACGGCAGCACACACTCAATGGACCTGGCGGGGGGTGGGGGGTGGGGGGCTGGGTGGGGCCCCTGGACACACGCTCACACGCGCAAACACACGGACCCAGGCACGCAAAGAGGGGTGTCT
>PVIY010046615.1:0-18352 GCA_004026745.1 Myrmecophaga tridactyla | reverse complement strand
GTTGCAATGAGGACATTTCATAGAATTAAATCATGATCACATCAGCTGCATCCACAGCTGATTCCATTTGTAATCAGCCAAAGGGGCATGTCTTCTGCAACACTGGAAGCCTTTTAAGGAGGATTCAGAAGAGACAGGCTCTCTTCCTTCCTGCTTCAGTTGGCGAGCCTCTCCTGTGGAGTTCGTCCAGACCCTCCATCGGAATCATGGGCTTCACAGCCTGCGCTGCGGATTTTGGACTCTGCATTCCCATGGTCATGTGAGACACTTTTATAAATTTTATATTTGCGAGTGTTCCCTGTTGATTCCGTTTCTCTAGAGAACCCTAACTAATACAGTAGTTTAAACAAAGAAAAATTTATTATGATAAGCAATAGAGGTACAGAGGTAATCAGTATAAGGCTGGTATTGTGGCCTCATGAAGACGTAAACCCAGCCTTCTTCTACTGTGCGTTTGAAAGAAAGTATGCCCCCTAAGAAAAGCCATGTTTTAATATAAATCCCATTCCATAAAGGTAGAATAGTCTCGATTCAATACTGTATGTTTGAAATTGTAATGAGATCATCTCCCTGGATGTGATTTAGTCAAGAGTGGTTGTTAAACTGGATTAAGGGACGACATGTCTCCACCCATTTGGGTGGGTCTTGATTGGTTTTTTGGTGTCCTATAAAAGAGGAAATATTTTGGAGAATGAGAGACTCAGAGAGAGCAGAGAATGCTGCAGCACCATGAAGCAGAGAGTCCACCAGCCAGCGACCCTTGGAGATGAAGAGGGAAAACGCCTCCCGGGGAGCTTCATGAAACCGGAAGCCAGGAGGGAAAGCTAGCAGATGACGCTGTATTCGCCATGTGCCCTTCCAGCCGAGAGAGGAGCTCTGACTGTGTTTGCCATGTGCCTTCTCACTTGAGAGAGAGACCCTGAACTTCATCGGCCCTCTTGAACCAAGGTATCTTTTCCTGGATGCCTTTGATTGGAGATTTCCATAGACTTGTTTTAATTGGGACATTTTCTGGGCCTTAGTACTGTGAACTAGCAACTCACTAAATTCCCCTTGTTAAAAGCCATTCTGTTTCTGGTATATTGCATTTCAGCAGCTAGCAAACTAGAACATCTACCTCTTCTTATTTAGTGAATAGCTTCCATTCTCAAGACCACCACATTGTTCAAGAGGGCTGTTGGAACTATAGTTATCAGGTCTGCATTCTACATGGAAGGGAGAATTAGAAGTTGAAGAATAGAAAGGTTTTACAAGTGTCAGGAGGCAGCTTTCCTTTGAAGTCCCATGATTACATCGCATTGGCAATAATTTAGTCACATGAATGCACTTTGCTGAATGGAAGCAAAGGAAATAATACATCTTAGCCTGGGTACAATATCTACATTATTTGTTAAATTCTGGAATGAATGACAACCCAGAAGCCTTAAAAGGAAAATATACAAAAATTTAGAAATAGATAGCACAATACTGCCTGATCGTAACACAATAACGTAAGTACACTGAATGAAGCTGAATGTGAGAATGATAGAGCTCTGGAGGAGGGCTGGGGACACATATGAAACCAGAAGGAAAGATAGACGATAAAGACTGAGATGGTATAATCTAGGAATGCCTAGAGTGTACAATGATAGTGACTAAATGTACAAATTAAAAGATGTTTTTGCATGAAGAAGAACAAAGGAACGTCAATATTGCAGGATATCGAAAACAGATAGTCATTCATATTTTTAAACTTCAACTTCTGTGTGAGACTAAAGCAAGAAATGTTTATTTTTACAAAATTTATATTTTGACTAGTGCATTTCCTAATATAACATATATGGGCAGGTTACATGGAATCTTGAATAGGGCATGAGAATTTGTAGGTTTGTCCAGTGTGATGCCCCGATAAATCCCAGAGTGATTTGAACAGTGAATAAAAAAGTATTTGCAAGGTCCCCTTGGGGAATGGTGAGAAAGGAGGAAAATTCAACTTCCTCATTTGGAGAATTCCTGATATTCTGGCAGGGAGTGGGGACAACCAAATCAATAGGCCGAGCCCTCAATCTCGGGGTTTGCTCATATGAAAATTATCCCTGCAAGGGTAAGGCTAAGCCTGCTTTAAATTAGGCCTAAGAGTCACCCCCAGAGAACCTAAAAAAAAGAATAATAATATACAGATAAATAAATTTGATTGCATTAAAAATAACCTGCAGGACAAACACCTGAGTAAAGATGACAGCCAAACCGAGAAAGTACATTATCAATTCATACCATAGGCAAGAAATGTTATGTTATAAAGAGAAAACACCCCCAAAATAATACAAAAAGGCAAATGTCCCAATAAACATCAGCAAATAATGTAAACAGTTGATGGAAAAATAGAGTTGACTTTTAAACACCAGAACATACTTAAATTTACTTAAGAAAACAAGAATGCAAATTAAAATTATACTGAGATACCATCTATCTCCTCTCCAATTCCCCAACTCAAAATATTGATTTTTCAAAACAAGGTTCATATTGGGTGGGGAAGCAAGCACTGCATACATTGGTGGTTGGAGTGCCAATTGGTATAATCCCTACTGAAAGCAATTTGGCAATATCTAAGAATATTACAAATAAGCATAGTTTTAGACCTAGCAATTATTCTTCTAAGCACTTATCGTACATATATACATACTCTTTTGAAATAATATATGTACAAGATTAGTCACTGAACTTTGTAATAGAAAAATATTGGAAACAAGACAGTTCATATTTTAATAGGGTTAGTTAAATAAATAATGCTGGATAATCAATGGAATACAATGCAGCAGTAAAAAGAATTAGGTGTCCTTTGTGTAGTATGCTGTTAACTATGTAAATATATATGCATGTACATCTGTGTGCTGAAAAAAATGCCTCTAGAAGAATAAACATAAAGCTAATAACATGTATTACCTCTGGAAAAGGGAACTGAGTACTCTGATGTGAGGGGAGGGGAAGGAAGAATTTTCTCCGTATACCTTTTGGTAGCTTAGATTTTTTTCATTTTGAACGATGTAAATGTATGATTTATTAAAAAATAAAATACTTTTGAAACTATCAAGTCTATTTTATTTTGACTAATGGACTTTATTCTATGGAATACTAATACAATATTACCAGATTTGGGAGATACTTGGACAAATTATGCTTTAGGGGTCTGAACTCTGTGATACTCACTGTAAAATTTATGATATTCTTCTTCTCTGTCCCTTGAAAAAATGTAAAATTAACAAATTGGGACTAAAGGGATGTTACTCTAAAATTTCTGTTTACTTTCTCAGAAAAATAAATTCCACATATTGCGGTAAATATAATATGGAATGCTACCAAGCTCTTTCAAGAAAAGTCTGCCTAAGCGCTATGGCATGTTGCTATTTTATGTTGTTCCTAAAAGTTAAAAAGAACACAAATATCAAAAACAAATGAAAAACAGTTATCTGTCTATTGAACATACTACCAACGAAGATTGGAGTTATAACTGGACCTTGGTACTGCTTGTAATTCATTCCTCAGTAGTGGTAATAAAACAGGTTAAAATACTTCTTTTCAAACAACAGCCTGCGTCCTCCCACCACAACATTGAGGGATGGGCTCAAAATGTCCAGTTATTTTGAAAAGTGAAAAGGCTCCTTGAGGAGAAGTTTGGAAATTCTGTGAATAAGATCTGAATATCATTTAAAATAATATGAGACACATAAAAAGGACTTCTTTAAAAAGCATCTTTTGACAGATACATATCTTTCAGTATTCTGAAACTTTGCTTTATTACTGAAAAAATCAATTAGTTAGAACCTGATAAGAGGAAAATAATCATTGTAATCCAGGGAAGAGTTTGAAAGGTGTAGCTAATGTGTTTTCTTTATTACAAATTAGTTTACAAAAATAATTTGTTTTTATCACCCATTATCCTTTACTCAGGAACGTAATATGGAATATGGGCTTGGTAATTTTTTTAGGTGAAAGGAGATTGATGATTGAGGAGAACTATAAATATAACCTGTGAGACTCATATCTAGCTTACTTAAGTGATAGAAGTTTATTTCTCAACTAGGTATAGTCCAAATGGATGTTGTCATCAGGTTCAGTTGTCAACTTGGCCAAGTGATGGTGCCCACTTGTTCTGTTGTTGTGGACTTAAATCAACAGCATATGAATTCATCTATGGCTGATTACATCTGCAGTCAGCTAAGGGGAATGCCTTCTACAATGAGTGATGTTTCATTTCATCAGCTGGAGGCTTAAAAAAGAAAGGTCAGAAGAAAGCTCAGCAGCTTAGCATAGCCCAGCACAACTCAGCTTGGAGCTCAGAACTGACGCAAACCCAAATATTTAGAGATGAAGAAGGGAAATGCCCCTGCCAAAGCTGTTTGAACTCAGAAGTTGGGAGGGAAGCCCAGCAGATGTCACATATGCCTTCCTAAATTTGTAAATTTGTAATTAAATAAATCCCCTTTATAAAAGTCCATCCATTTCTGGTGTATTGTGTCTGGGCAGCTTTAGCAAAATTAAACAGTGGGTTTTACTTTCTTTAAATTGTAATTCAGGACTCAGATTCCTTCTGTATGCAGGTTACTCTGTAGGTTTCAACATGCAGTCTTCAGGGTAGTCAAAGAAAAAGGAAAGACCTTGGAGGATCACGTGTCAGAGGTACACAAGAGCAGGCAGGAAGCAGAGTACATTAGTCGCATTTCATTGACTGGAATCCAGTCACATGGTCACATCTAACTACAAGGGAAGCTGGAATATGTAATCTAGAGAGCACATGCTGGTTATTGGCTAGGGAATCTCTGCTATAAGCATTGGAGCATCACAGAAGGAATCCCTGGACCTAAAGTACAGAAGTGGTAGCATGAATACTTTGGATGTCATTGAGACATGGCTAAAGAAGGGGAGTAAGATGGGCTAAAAGAAGAATTAGGTAAGCACTCCTCCTTCCTCCCTACTTAGCCACAGACAAACTCTACAAAAATGCATACAGGAAAGCCTCAATTAATATGACAAAGGTAAATGTGGGATCATTTCATTCTACAGCCAGATGACACAAAAATCAAGCAGATGGCAGTTCTCCAATATAGCACATATTATGTGCAAACATGATATTCTAAAAACTCTGACAAACTCTTAAAAGAATGCTTTTTTCTCCTTTGCATAATCCTAGAAAGATATATCTGGTTTAAAGTTAGATAGGTAAGTTTTATAGGTAAGATGATGAGTGTTGTTTTTAAATTAATCTGACAGAAATACACAAGGTAATTTAGAGGTTTTGGGTAGAAACTCAAACGGAAGTTTAAAGAAGAAGGGTCACCTTCTGAAGAAGTAAGAATGTTCTAAGAGGAAAGGTAAAAGTAATTAACTTTTATTTAAGGAACAGATACTTAAAAAATGTGATTCAAAGAATGGAAGTGACCAATTTATTCTCTTTGAGTTTGATGAAGTGGATTTTGTTTTTAAGTTATGTGCTGGAAATAAATCTCCAGTGCTGTAAAAAAAAGTACCCATGTTTCTGAGTTTTTTCAGTGAACTTTCTCTTTTCTATGATATAGCTAACCTTTTGTATTATTCAAATATCTTAATTAGTTATATGATTTTTCAATGCTATTATCATAAATATTTCAAAGAATATTATTATTCACATGATGATGAACTTTAGTTAGAGGAAAAAAAACCAAGAGGAAAAAATGAAGGCCATCTAATAATAATAATTAACTAGTTAACGATGTGAAAGAGGGCAATATTCTTTGACATAAAGGAGAGAAATTCTTAATTAAAAGTCCAACCATTGAGCTGACAGAGATTAAATTTTTATGTAGCCACTTCTCTTATTTATTATAAAACTGAATGTTAATGAGGAAATTCAGTTCTTTATGAAACACCACAAAATATAACTTTAACTTGCTAATTAGATATAAACTTTGGATGGTGTTTGTAACTTATAAGTATAAATCGATTCTATTATCACTTAAAATGGTCAAATTTAATGAAGATTATAGCTTGTAAAGATTTTGATATATAGTGATTAATACTATTAGGATGCACTTATGAAATATTGAGGCATTTTCTTGTAAAACTCAAGCACAGGGGAATTATTGCTTCAGATCTGGGGAATGGGTATACCCCGGTTCTGGATCTGGGATAGGGAAATAAAATCTGGCCCAAAATGAAACAGGAATGTATTTCCTTGGAATGTTGCTCATTTCATTTAACTCAACAAGTTTGGTGATTTTTGATAGGGAAAGGGGGAGGGATTATAGCTCTCTTTCCCCTTTTTCCCTATAGCTCCTTGGGTTCAAAATCTGCAGTTTGAAATTAGATTCTTTTGAAAGTTCTGGCCAAGAGGATATATGAGGGCCTCTATCCTGGCAGCTGGGTATATGTTTGGACAACAGCTTTGAGCCTAGGGTGGGGAGAAGAATTTATTAGCTTAGGTTTGAGATCAGGAAAATATCCAAATCAAGGCATGAGTAACCCAAAGTGACCAGGTGGCAGTCTTTGATTCCAGTTCAATGGAATCATTGTTGTTCCTCATGGTGGAAACACTCCCTGTTTTGGAACTAAAACCTGTAGACCAGCAGAGCTCAGGGTCACAGGGATAGGAAGCAAACATTTTCCTAGTGGATCACTAGGGGTAATAATGAGTGGTACCACTCCCATTTCCACCCCTTGATTCCTGGACCCATGGATCCTGGCAATGGGAGAAACAGTACCATACAGCAGATGCTGATTCAGAGCATATACAGCTTCCTGGAGAACATTACCCCAGCCTTTCAAGGTATTGCCACATAGTTGGCACTGTAATTGAGTTTTCAAAAAGCCATTCCACTGTTCTATCAATCCAGCTGCTTCTGGATGATGGGGAACATGGTAAGACCAGAGGATTCCATGAGCATGTACCCATTTCCACACTTCATTTGCTGTGAAGTGTGTTCCTTGATCAGAAGCAATGCTATGTGGAATGCCACGATGATGGATAAGGCATTCTGTAAGCCCAAGAATGGTAGTTTTGGCAGAAGCATTGCATGCAGGGAAAGCAAACCCATATCCAGGGTATGTGTCTATTCCAGTTAGAACAAATTGCTGCCCTTTCCATGAAGGGAGTGGTCCAATGTAATCAACCTGCCACCATGTAGCTGGCTGGTCACCTCAGGGAATGGTGCCATGTGGGGGACTGAGTGTGGGTCTCTGCTGCTGGCAGATTGGGCACTCAGCAGTGGCTGTAGCCAAGTCAGCCTTGGTGAGTGGAAGTCCATGTTGCTGAGCCCATGCATAACCTCCATCCCTACCACCATGACCACTTTGTTCATGAGCCCATTGGGCAATGACAGGAATTAAAAAAAAATGGGCAAAAGACACGGACAGATGCTTCTCAGAAGAGGAAATACAAATAGGTAAAAGGTACATGAAAAGATGCTCAACTTAACTGGCTATTAGGGAAATGCAAATCAAAACCACAGTAAGATATCATCTGACATCCACTAGCATGGCCATTATCAAAAAGAAAGAAAGAAAGAAAGAAAATCCCGGAAAATGACAAGTGCTGGACAGGATGTGGAAAAAGAAACACACTTATCCACTGTTGGAGGTAATGTAAAATGGTACAACCTGCTCTGGACAGTGGTTTGGTGGTTCCTCAGGAAGCTAAGTATAGAATTCCCACATGATCCAGCAATCCCATTACTAGGTATATATTCAGAGGAACTGAAGGCAAGGACACAAGTGACATCTCACACTGAAGTTCATAGCAGTATTATTTATGATTGTCAGAAGATGGAAACAGCTCAAATGTCCATCAAAGGATGAGCGGCTAAACACCCTGTGGTGTATATATACAGTATGCAGCTGTAACACAGAATAAAGTCGTGAAGCATGTAACAACATGGATGAGCCTTAAGGACATTATGCTGAATGAAATTAGCCAGAAACAAAAGGATAAATACTTTATGGTCTCACTAATATGAACTAATATTAATAAGTGAAATTTGAGAGTTGAAATCTAGAACAGTTTATCAGGAGTTAGAAATATGATAGAGATTGATTATTTCGTACTGAAGGAATACAAATTGTGCAACAGGACTAATTGTAAAAATTTAGAAATGGATAGCACAACAGTACCTGATTATAGCACAATAATATAAGTAAACTGAATGAAAGCGAATGTGAGTATGATTAAGGCAGCAGGCTGGGGGCATATATGAAACCAGAAGGAAAGAAAGAGGATAAAGATGAAGACAGTATATCTTAGGAATTCCTGGAATGGACAATGATGGTGATTAAATGTACATATAAAAATGTTTCTGCTTGAGGGAGTACAAATTAATGTTAACATTTCAAGGTGTTGAAAATGGATGGCATATGGGAAAAAGTACAAGCAATGCAAACTAAGGTCTATAGTCTACAGAATCATTGTGATATGTTTCCACTGAATGCAACAAAGGTATTATGTCAAAACTAAACATCAGTAGGTAGGCTAGAATGCAATATACCAGAAATGGAAAGGCCTTTAAAAAGGGGAATGTATTAAGTTGCAAGTTTACAGTTTTATGGCCCTGAAAATGTCCCAATTAAAGCAAGTCTATAAAAATGTCCAAATTAAAGCATCAACAAGAAGTTACCTTCACTCAAGAAAGGCCGATGAAGTTCAGGGTTTCTCCCTCAACTAGAAAGGCACATGGTGAACATGGCGACATCTGCTAGCTTTCTCTCCAGGTTTCTTTTTATGACGCTCTCTCTGGGACATTTTCCTTCTTCATCTCCAAAGGTCTCTGGCTGCATGAGCTTTCATGGTTTTCAGTACTCTCTCAATGTTCTAAAAAGGGATTCTCTCCAAAATGCTTCCTCTTTTAAAGGATTCCAGTAAACTAATCAAGATCTACATGGAATGGGTGGAATCAAATTTCCCTCTAATCAAAAGTTAATACCCCCAATTGGGTGAGTCACATCTCTGTGGAGATAACCTAAACTAGTTTCCAACATACAGTACTGAATAGGGTTTAAAAGAAACAATTGCTCCCACAAAATTGGATTAGGATTAAAGCATGGCTTTTCTAGGTACATAAATCCTTTCAAAATAGCACAGTCCCCTTTAGGGACTGGAGAGAAAACAGGAAATATTTAATTTTCCCATTTGGAGAATTTTTGATATTCTCACAAGCAGTGTAGGCAAACAAATCAATAGGCCGAGCCCTCAGTCTTGGTGATTGCCCCTATGAAACTTTTTGTGCAAAGGATTGGCTAAACATATTTAGTTTCTAATGCATTCATCCTAGATGGTCCATTGATCAAAGCCTAAAAACTGAAAGAGAAATAGGCATACATAAAAGTTAGGGAAATAAAGATCAACAAAATAAACTGTAAGAAATGGTGAAATTAATAAAACTATAAACAGAAATTAGCAAAGCAGAAAATAACCAAAATTAGCAGAAAAAACACATTCAAAAGCTGTTTGCTTGGAATTGAATAAAATAGTTATAACTCTTGTTATTCTGACAAGAGACAGAAAAACGGAGAGAGAGAAGAGTAGAAAGAGAAAGAGAGATACAAAATTAGCAATAGGCTGACATAGAAATGATGAAAATAAAATAAAGTGTACAACTCTATGGCAATGCATTTGAAAATTTATAGGAAATGGATAATATCCTGTTCCAGACCAGCATAACCCCAAGACCAAAGAACCAAACAGATTAGTGTGCTGGTTTGAAATGATGGATGGACCCTAGAAAAGCCATGTTTGTATCAAAATCCCATTTCGTAAAAGCAGAATAATCCCTATTCAATACTTCGTGTTTGAATTTTTAATTAGCTCATCTCCCTGGAGTTTGAACCCAGTCGAGAGTGGTTAAGCTGGATTAGGTAACAACATGTCTCCACCCATTTGGGTGGGTCTTGATAAGTTTCTGGAGTCCTATAAAAGAGGAAACATTTTGGAGAATGATGGAGGTTCAGAGAATGCTGCAACACTATGAAGCAGAGAGTCCTTCAGCCAGAGCTTTGGAAATGCAGAAGGAAAACATCTCTGGGTGAGCTTCATGAAACAGGAAGCCAGGAGAGAAAGCTAGCAGATGACTCCATGTTTGCTACGTGCCCTTCCAGCTGAGAAAGAAACCATAACTGTGTTCGCCATCTGCCTTCTTGGATGAGAAAGAAACCCTGAACTTCATCAGCCTTCTTGAACCAAGGTATCTCTCCCTGTATGCCTTTGATTGGACATTTCTATAGACTTGCTTTAATTGGGACATTTTCTCGGCCTTAGAACTGTAAACTAGCAACTTATTAAATTCCCCTTTTTAAAAGCCATTCCGTTTCTGGTATAGTGCATTCCGGCAGATAGCAAACTCGAACAATTAGCCATGGGTTTTAATTCAGAATTTAGAGACAGGAGAACAATTCTTCCCAATGCAGCTGGTTGGGAATACACTCCACCAAAACGAAAAGAGAGAAAAGGTGCCAAGGGAGGTGGGGCTGACAAACTTCAGCAGACTCTCCTGAGATTTCATTACAGAAGACTGTTGCAAGATTTGGTAGAGTCCTGGAGCGTTGGTTACCAACAGTGATTAGGGGAGGGGCCCTGTAGGCGTCTGCTTGGCTTGTTCTCGAAAATGAGGAGAGGTTGGGGTCCAGGGTCCTGGGTCCTGGGTCCTGTGTCTTCATATATCCTTACAAAATATAAATTGCCAAAATTGACAATTCTAGAAATGCAAAATTTAAATAGATTAATTAACATACAAAAACTTGATTCTTAATGTTAGGTTACTTAAAGATTTTAAAATGGGGTTTATCACCTGAGTAACGCTAGCTTTGGGAATTTAGGGATGACCTGCGCCAACAGCCTGTCCTGTAAGCAAACAGTACTCAGTTTAACTGAAATCCTGAAAGCCACAGACCCCAGGATTCTAGGTAGGGTCAATAATTGTAGCTCCTAGAGAGAAATCCTTTTGAAATGGATAGAAAAACAAATGCAAAAAGAAGTGCCAGTTGAAAATACCTAAGCCATAAACCTTTCACATGCATTTTACTTATGTTTACCTGAGAATAGAGGGCTATTCAATTGTTAATCTAACTCTAGATTGGCTTAGTTTTAAATTAATTTACTTTGAGGCTGGTGGGTGATATTTATCATCCCATGAAGCAGGATTACTTATTTGTTTGCACTGGGCAGATAAAAGCCTGCTAATGTTTCTCTGTGCCTTGCTCCAGTTCACAGTGGAATAAAGCTGTAGGGCATTTATTGAAGAAAATGCAGTCTAAATTCTACTATTCATTACTGACACGGAGTAATCAAGCACAGCATGCAAAATTTTAAATCTATGTTACCAAATTGTCAATATGTTCAAAAAAGAAACTTTATCCAGAAGTCTGTATTTTCTCTTACTAAAAACCTAAATTGAAAACTATTCAGTACCTCCTCCAAGCAGTCATTTTACTGTTAGTAGTTCAACATAATAGCCGATGAAAGTATGTGGTCTTTCCTAACCCTTTAATAATACATTCAATATAAAGAAAACAAATTTTAAAAATATGCATGGTACAAAAAAAATGAAGCCTCCACATTCAGGGATATTAATGTACTGTAGTCTAAGTTTTGGCTATTCATTGTCAAATCTGCTTTTGGATATACTTGCTAATTCTTTTCTCTAGTCCTTAAAATATAATCCCATTTACTGCAGGCATATACAGTTGTTAAATGCTGCAACTCTATAGCATTCCCATTATAAAATCTGTAAAAAAAATAAGCTAAACTATTGATGCTTCTTCAGAAAACATATCAGGTTTACCTATTAGCTTATCTGAATATTAAAACCAAGAAAGCAATCCTAAAGTTATTGTTTTTAAAAATGATTAAATTTGTCTCCTTGGGAAATATTTACTAGCTTTAATTTTATCCTCATCTCAGAGTGAGAAATGTCTGATTCCTAGAAGAGATAAGATCAGAGAAAGTCAAACTCAACAGAAAAAAAAATTCAGATACTATATGAATTTTCTTGGTTACTGTTTGGAATAGACCTAAAATGTGACTATTTTATAATGTACATGCCAGAGGAATGGAGTCAGGTGTGCAAATCTATTCTCTTTAATGTTATATTCTTCCAGTTTATGACTTGCTATTGACATGCTTTGCCCAATTTGGGCTATATGAAAGTGCTACAGCCTGCAGAACTTTTCAGGAGGCCGATGGTATAAACAAGCAGAATTCAGAAAGGCAGAATTTTCTGGTCATATAGACTCACAGTTGTTGGCTTCAGTATAAAGGAGGCAGTAGAAAGGATGGATTGGGAAGATAAAGGTCTAATTGTATAGGGTTGTTTTGTTTGTAAAAGCTGCCAGAATGCAACACACCAGAGGTGGGTCAGCTTTTAACAAGGGGATTTATTTAGTTAAAAATTCATAGTTCTTCAGAGGAAAGGCAGCTAGCTTTCATCTGAGGTTCTGTTCCATGGGAAGGCACAAGGCGATGTCTGCTGGTCTTCTCTCTTGGCTTCTGGGTTCTAATGGCTTTCCCCGGGGTGATTCCTTTCTGCATTTCCAAGCATCCAGGGTGAGCAGTGAGTGTTGAGATGAAGTATGCCGAATTGCTTGGGCTGTGCTGCATTGTCACTTCTGGCCTCTCCCTTTTAAGCCTCCAGCTAATTAAATTAATTTAATTAAATTAAACCTCACTCATTGTGGCAGGCACTTAGTCCACTGCAGATGTAAAATCAGCCATAGATGAATTTCACATATTGATGATTTAAGTCCATAAAAATAGAACAGCAGGGCATCATCAGCTGGCCAAGTGGACACCTGAACCTAACTACCACAAAGGTGGTGATACTTTTCTTCCTTCTCCTTTTCTACATTGTCTGCAATGACCATGACTTAACTATAAAATAGAATATTATAAACTTCAGTTTTAAAAGCCTCTTCTTCCAAAATTACTGCACTTAATTGAAATACTTTAATTTTAAAACATTTTTCAATCATCAGTATTTCCATCAATGTGTTTATTGATGTTTCAGCTATTTCTTGTCACAATCATCAAAGTGTCACCATTATTACACTCTAATTATCAAACAATATTTTGTGGCTGTTCTGCCTCAGATGTGGGAATCATCCATCTTCTTTAGTTATATAAGATTCTGGGCCCTGAAACTCTCACTCTGAAATATCCACATTGTTTCATGTATTCTGCTGTATTCTGTTATTCACATGCTTGCATCAACTATACATTTTTTTTAGTTAAGATGTAAAATATTACCCACTTCCTTTGCAAGAATTTTCCTATGCAAAATAATTTGTCCTATATAGAAAAAAATTCTCCAGTGAAAGTTGAAGATCGTTTATACATAAATATGCAAGACAATATTGCCTCCAGTTGTGAAAGAATTCCATTTAATCCCTGAGTTTAATATACGTATGTAGCTTTTTAAATATTGAATGGTGGAATTACAGGCAACCTTTGTTTCTTTAAAATTTTTATCACATTTTCTAGTTTCTATGAAAATTATAGATCTCCTTTTTGCCTAACAAAATCTAGATATGACAATATATATGATATAATTAATATCATTAATATTTATTTCACTTGATAAATGACCCACTGATTGCCTCAGAATATTAGAAAATGTAAACAAGAATCATCATGAAAGTTTTGATGTTCAGCTATAATAAGATTATTTTAATAAGTGAAGGCAGTATTAAATTAGGAAGACAAACTGCTGGATTATTTCAGACAAATCTCTAAATACACAAACTAATATTTCTCCCAGATTATCCATTCAAAAATGATTCATTTTTTAAAGTGATAAATTGTAACAAGTAGGACAGTGGTTCTCACAGTGGTTTTTATTTTCTCATGGCTTAGATCTTACTTAACCGTAAATAAGCCTTTTGAGAATATATTACATATTTCAACTCACGGCCATAGCCAGTTTCCTAAAAACTGGACCTCCTAATTACCTTAATTCAGTACTGGGAATGTATAAATCATGATGTATTTATCCTCATGAAAGATTTTCTGCATATAGCTAGGTTGAAATAGACAGTTTTGGTTTGAATTATTGTGGTTAGTTCGCACAGTAGCAATATGATGAACTGGGAAGCAATTAGATCAATCATTGAACTGGCTACAAGCCAGCCATGCTTGTAGGTCCCTCTACTCTGCAAACTGCCATTTGGCCATACATAGAGATTGGTTAGATTTACAGTTAGATGACCATAAATTCCAAAAATTGTTTGCTACGTGAAACACAGTACTCCGTCATTCTTCCCATTGTACAGACCATTAATTTCAAAGTAATCTTATGTTTTTACTTTAATTTTATTTTTGATTTTGCAGAGAAGGTAAATCATTATTCAAACATAAATTTTCTAATTTCAATGACCTATTTTCTTAACACATATGACAGAATTCTCCTTGCAAATTTTGGCTCAGATATCATTGCATTTAAGTTAATCCATATTCTAACATTTCCATCTTGATATTCAGAAATGGCTTCTATATTTTTCTAAAATTATAGAATATGATAATAGCTATATTTTCTATTTAGAAAATATAGAAAAGAAAGATGTTTAATTAAGAGCATATTTCAAAAATTCAGATGATTTACTTGATCAATGTTAATTATTTTGAGATTAAAGTGGAACACTTTGCTGTTTTATTTTAAAATTTAATTTAAAGCATGGTACATGAAAGTATTATATTTAAGAATGTGAAAGTGATCCATTGGGTTATGGCACACATAAGACAGTAAAAGAAACATTGTTACCTGAGATAAATTGTGATTTATAGCTGTTTGACAAGGGACAAGTTAGCATCTCATTTAATTTTATTATCTGCAAAATAGGAGTAAAAACTGTAAGTATTATATAAGATAATGTCTTTCAAATGCACAATGTATGGCCTGACATAAATGTTAAAAAAAAGCATAAGAGTCTCCAGAATGGCTAGTGGATTCTAAGAGACTGATGGCTGGGAATGAGCAGGGAGAAAAACTGTGAACTACAATATAAAGTTATCAGAGGATCATGCTATTATATTTTGAGTTCTCTATCCTGCCCTCTTGAGGGCCTTTCTCCATGCAGGGAGAGTGAAATGCTGTATCTGGAAGGCTTTGTAAAATCATGATTTGTCATCACAGTTTTAACAATGTCATTAGAAGAAGTGACATATTACCATATCCAACACATTACTATATCCATGATATTCTTAATCATGCAAACCTTTTACTTAGAAAAATTAAGTAAAATTAATTTTACAAGTACTTTTTAAAAGTACCTATTTAAAAAGATGCCAAAGCTCTTTCCTATATGATGTCTCTCTCTTTTTCCCCCTTCATTTTAACTATTAATAAATCCATTCCATCCCTCCCCCAGTGTGGAACTCACAATGCTAGGTGTTACTACAACTCTGATTAATCTTTAATCCATTTGCCTGTGATTTTATTTATTAAACTATATTAATATGAAGAAGAAACCCTATAACCAGGTGTTCTAGTTTGCTCGCTGCCAGAATGTATATTCCTTAGAATATACATATATTGATGAACTACCTCAATGTGCCCTGATCCTATGATCCAGGTGATAAAATCCATCTGTGCTACGGTTGTCATAGTTTGAGTCCTGACCACCTTTTGCTTAGATTATTGTAATAACCGCCTAACTGCTATCTCTCCTACTACCTCATTTCTCATTCAAATCTTTCACCAGGATCATGCTGAAACCCAAATCTAAATCTCTAAACATAAAACTCCTTCAGTAATCCATCTCCACAGTTCTATACATAAAATCTAAGGTGTAAGCAAAATCTCCCATTGAAGGATGCACAGTTAACTATCAGAAATTTTTTACATTCTTCTTAGAATTAAAAAATAGGAAATAAAAAGATTTAACTTTATTTTATTTAAACTTTGGTTTGACGTGACACGTCTACCTTAATTATCTCACCTTTCTCATCTCCTGCCTCACTTCAACACTGGACAATTGCATTATTAAAAACATTTTCAAATTCACATGTGCCATTTAAAATTACTGTGAGAATCTATGGGTATTTTCATCATCGATTTTCCAGAACTACTAGTATGGATTTACTAAATCATTATATATCTCTCTGCCTTTGCACAAGTTGTGCTTTTATATCCACAGGCAGTCCTTACTAATGCTTCAAGATCCATATCAAGAAATGTTCCCTGATTAGCTTCCCTACTGGGACAAACAGAATTGATCCCATTCCCCTTTGAGACACTGATATGCCTTATATTAACTTCTTTTATGACCCTAGGCACACTTTGATTTAATTATTTTAATTATGACAGGACACTTGCACATTTCTATTTCATCTGCCACTGGTTTGTTAATTTATATCTTTTCTAAGAATTGTCCATTTCAGCTAACTTTTATATTCATCCACATGAAGATGCCTATATTATCTCACTGCTTTTAATTACTGCAGCCTGTCTAGTTCTGCCTTCTTTCTCATTCCTAATACTGTTTCTTTACTTTTCTCTGATTACTCAGTTTCACCAGAGATTCATATATTTTTTCAGTTTTATGAAGGAACCAACTTTTGCATGTATGGCACTTTTCCATATTAAGTTCTGTTTCCTTCTCTTTTGCATGTCTTTTGTAATCAGCATATAATGATTATTTTCTCTTTAAAATAGTCATTATATTAACTGCAGAATTTAGCCCTTTAAATTGGTTATATTCAGTGATGTATATTTATTTATCATTCTCATGTTGTTTTGTATTTATCTCTTCCACCTTTTCTATGTTTCTTCTTTCTTATATAATTTTGGAAGAACAACTACTTTTTCCGTGGTTCTTTCCATTGGTTTGAAAGTTATAGATTTTATTTTTATTAGTTTAGAATTGAAATTAAAGCTTAACCATTATAAATAAGTTAATGGTTTTCTTTGCCTTTTATTAGAGAAAGTTGTGAATTTATAGAATAGCTATACATTAAATACAGGATTCCCATATACCACCCCACCCCAACACCTTGCATTGATGTGGAACATTTGTTGCAATTGATGATAGCACATTTTTATAATCGCACTATTAATTAAAGCCCATGGTTCAACTTAGAGCTCCCTGTTTGATTTCATAGTATAATTCCATGGATTTTTAAAAAATTTCTTTCTATTACCATATATATACAATCTAACATTTCCCCTTTTAATCATATTCAGATATATATTGTAGCGCTGTTAATTGCATTGAAAATATTGTACTACCATTACCATCATACATTACCAAAACATTTCTATCAGTCCAAATAGCAACCCTGTATATTTTATGCCTTAAATTTCCATTCCCTATCTCCACCCCCTTCCCTGGTAACCTATATTCTGACTCTATGAGTTTGCTTATTCTAATTATTTCAAATCAGTGAGATCATACAATGTGTGTCCTTTGTGTCTGGCTTATTTCTCTCAACATGATGTTTTCAAGGTTCATCCATGTTGTTGCATATATCGGGATTTCATTCCTTTTAACAGCTGAATAGTATCCCATTGCATATGTAGACCACATTTTGTTTAGCCATTTATCTATTGACTTGGATTACTTCCATCTTCTGGCAACTGTGAATAATGCTGCTATGATCATTGGTGTGCAAATATCTGTTTGAGTTACTGCTTCCAATTTTTTAAGTAGTAGTAGGACTGCTAAGTGATAAAGTATTTCTTTACTTAGCTTTCTGGGGAATTGCCAGATAATCTTCCAAAGCAGATGTGCTATTTCACGTGCCACCAGCAATGAATAAATGTTCCTATTTCTCTACATTCTCTCCAACACTTGATAATTTCCTTTTTTTTAATAGCAGCCATTCTAATAAATGTGAAATGGTATCTCATTTTGGTTTTGATTTGTACTTCCCTGATGGCTAATGATTTTAAGCATTTTTTCATGTGCTTTCTGAACATTTGAATATCTTCTTTTGGAGAGATATCTGCTTAAGTCTTTTGCTATTTTTAATTGGGTTGTTTATATTTTTGTTGTTAAGTTGAAATTATTTCTTTATATATTCTGGATGTTAATCCTTTATTGGATACGTGGTTTCCAAATACTTTCTCCCATTGTGTAGGTTGTTTTACTTTCATGATAATGTCCTTTGAGGAACTAAATTTTAAAATGTTGGTGAGTCCCCATTTATCAATATTTTCTTTTGTTGTTTGTGCTTTGGATGTGAAGTTTAATTAACCACAGCCTAACACAAAGTCCTGAAGATGCTAACCTATGTTTTCTTCTAAGAGTTTGACAGTTCTTGTTCTTATATTACAGTCTTCAATCCATTTTGAGTTGATTTTTGAATATGGCTTGAGATAGGAGTCCTCCTTTTTTTGGCAAATAGAATTCCAGCTTTCCAAGTCCC
>PVIY010046614.1:0-18359 GCA_004026745.1 Myrmecophaga tridactyla | reverse complement strand
GTAGGAGGCCAGCTTAGTCCGGGAAAATCCAGCTGGTGCCAGTAATACCTATGTAGACCCTCCTAAGGGTGGGGAGGGAAAAGGCACCTTACGAACACGACAAGAAACAAGAAAACAAGAACTGAAAAATTACCCTCTGTTAAACAAAACTTAAGCTAGAGGCCCAGAAAAAGCTGAACTGAAGGTCAAAGAACAGATAAAATGTAGACGATATAATCCTTTATCCTGTATTCTGATGTACCTTAGTCCTATCCAGATCAGATTCATATCTTTACTTGAAATATGATCAGTTTTTCAACTTTTTAAACAGTTGCTGTATGGAGTAATGCTGACTTTCATAGCTTTAGAGCTCTAATTCTGAGTCTCACATGTCACATAAATACCCCAGATTTCAGGGAACAATAGGTTATACACAAATAGCTCAGAATCTCAGAACTTAGAAATGACAGTTACAACTCTGGAATAGATGTGACTGCTTTAAGAGCTTACAATCTAGGACACTTTACAATAGGCCCCAAACTGATAGCCCATGCTCTAAACTTCAATTCTCCAAGTTTGTATATTATAGTTAGTCCATTTGAGTGAGGCATATTTGTCTTTTTGCTTCTGACATTTCATTCAACATACTGTCCTCAAGTTTCATTCACCTACTTGCATGCCTCATAACTTCATTCCTTCTTGTAGCTGCTCAGTAGTCCGTTGTATGTAAACAACCACAGTTCCCCCTTCCATTCCTCAGTTTTTGTGCCCTTAGGCCACCTGCATCCACTGTAAATCCAGAGCACTGCTGTCATAAACACCAGTGTGGAAATGTCCATTCATGATACCTAGCAATGGGGTTGCAGGGTGTGCCAGTCTGAATCTGTGGTAGACCCCAGAAAAGCCCTGCCCTTTAATCCTCATTCAATATGGCTGGGTAGGATCTTTTTTATTTTTCCTATGGAGATGTGACCCATCCAATTGTGGGTGGTAATCTTTGATTAAGATGGTTTCCATGGAGATGTGTCTCCAACCATTCAAGGCGAGGTTGCTTACTGGAGCCCTTTAAGAGGGAACATTTTGGGAAAAGCTTCACAGCTACCAGAACTGACAGAGTCAACAGAATGGACAGAGCCCCAGGGAAACTATTGAAGAAGCCTGGAGAGAAAGCTATCAGACATTGCCATATGCCTTTCCAGCTAAGAGAGTAACCCTGAATGTCATCAGCCTTCTTGAACTAAGGTATCTGTACCTGGATGCCTTAGTTTGGACATTTTTATAGGCTTGCCTTAATTTGGACATTTTCATGGCCTTTGAACTGTAAAATTTCAACTTATTAAATTTACTTTTTGTAAAAGCTGTTCCAGTTTTGGTATATCACATTCTGACAGCTGGCAAACTAACATATATGGGTCATATGGCAACCCCACCCCTAGCCTCCTGTGGAACCAACACACTGCCCTCTGAGGGGCTGCACCATTCTACTTTCCTACCAATAGTGATACATCTCTTTCTCCACATTTTCTCCAGCACTAGTTTCTCTCTGTTCATTTTTAAACAGTTTAATTCACACATCATACAGTCCAACCTAAGTAAAAAAATCAGTGGTTCCTGGTAAAATCACATAGTCATGACTTTGACACCACAATCTATATGAAGACACTCTTTTTCTCCTGCAAAGAATCCCGTACCCCTCCCCTACATCCCTGGCTTGCTGACATTTAGTTTTGGCATAAGGTCTTTGTTACATTCAGTGGAAGCATATTACAATGTTACTGTTGACTATAGACCCTAACTTATACTGACTGTAATTTTTTTTCTGTATACCATCCCATTTTCAACACCTTTAGATAGCAGAATTTTTTTTGTTCTTGAAGAAGTTTTTATTGTAAAATGGAAGGGATAAAAGCCATGAATTAACAGAGTGGTTTATTCAAAACTGAAATTTCCTAAAACATAAAATGAACGCAGATATTGATATCTAAAATCTATGGCATATGTTCTAGTTTGCTACTGCTGGAATGCAACACACCAGGGACAGATTGGCTTTCAATAAAAGGGGATTTATTTAATTAATGTATAGTTCTTCAGAGGAAAGGCAGCTAACTTTCAACTGAGGTTCTTTCTTATGTGGGAAGGCACAGGATGGTCTCTGCTGGCCTTCTCTCCAGGCCTCTGGGTTCCAACAACTTTCCCTGGGGTGATTTCTTTCTATATCTCCAAAGAACTGGGCTGAGCTGCTAGTGCTGAGATGAGGTATGCTGAGCTGCTTCTGCTGTGCTACGTTGAGCTCTCTCATTTAAGCACCAGCCAATTAAATCAAACATCATTCATTGCAGCAGGCACACCTCCTAGCCGACTGCAGATGTAATGAGCAACAGATGAGGTTCACATACCATTGGCTCATGTCTACAGCAACAGAACTAGGCATGTTCACCTGGCCAAGTTGATAGCTGAACCTAAGTACCATAGCATATCCCCAAACCAGTTTTGGGAAATATGAATACATACAATTCTAACATTGGTATTTTAAAATTAATAACTCAGTCCCTAAAATTCAACAGCCTTGAAATATTACACTAATAAATATTTATAAATATATTTTCTGCTTGGAAACACTTTCACTTTTAATAAAATTTTAAAGAAGCATCATAATTCCTTTTAATGCTTGTAGTAAATCCTCCTTTATTAAAGTGAAGATATTTCTATGTAAAATGCTGACATTAATCATGAAGTAATAATGGTAAAGGATTTAGTCCCATTATCCTGTCATTCTCCAATTAATCAAGGCCTATTCAGCATCTACTATGGGCTCAGCAGTCCAAAAATAGTTTTAAATTAGAATCTGATGTACTGTTATATACTATTTTTCAGAACTATATTGATATACATTATCTCAATTAATTCAATGTTCCCATCTCATTCGTTAGAAATTAAAAGTTTATGAATTAAAATGAAAAGAGCTAAAGGGGGAAAAGTGGGAGGAGGCATTTAGCGTTGACTAATACTGAATTTTGGTACCAGTTTTTCACAAAAATAGCAATGGGGATTAGCAAGAATGGAAATGAAAAAAACAATGATTGAATCCTGGGTTAACAAAGTTCAAAAGAGCAAACTTACTAAAGGCAACAGGAGAATGGTGGTTAATGAATTGATACCAGGCCCCTCTGGAAACCTACAACTGCTCTAAAAAATTGTCTATTTAAAAAACAAAAAACATCTTAAACTGTCCACATAGAATGGATATATTTAAATATACATAAATTATACTTCAGTAAACTTGATTCAAAAACATAATAAATTTGTCTAGAAATAATGCCAAAAAAAAAAGCCAAGTCCTGTAAGTTCCATTCCTTCCTTGTACTTCCTCTGTTAGCTCTTAGTAAGAAAATGATTTAAGTAATTCACACCATACTAGGGTGAAGAGTGGATATGCTTAATCTCTTTTAGCACTTGCACCAAATTTGGAATTCAGTATAAGGAATGACCCCTGCACTATGCTTCTCTCTCTCCCAAAGAGCAGGGAATTGAGAGGATGAGAAGTTCAAGCGAGGCAGGATTTTGGTGCTCCCGGGATGTCCTTAGTTTTCTCCACCTACACCTCTCAACTTTGCTTTCTATTAAAGTGAATGCTTGTACCTTGTCCTCTGTGCTAAAGTCATGTTATCATTGAGCTAGGATACAGATGAATTGCAGATTCAGTACCCTCCCCTCACTCTCTCCAGAATCACAGGAACTGGGAAATATATCCTTGCCAGCCTTGTTCCCATGTAGATTTCCCTAGGAGGGGTCCTTGCCTAGCCACAGGGGGAAGGGCCTCTCTAAGTCCCTATAATGCAAGGATCCTGACCTCAGACTGCTTCTCCTTTTTAGAAAGCCTACACGCATCTTACTTCAAGCAGGTACTTTTGCCATGCATTTGTTTTGAGCTGTACACACTGGTTAGTACTCAAATTCTTTCCTGCAACCGAGTCAAGAATCTTCATGGCTTCAGCCCCCAGTCAAGGTCTCGACCTCACTGAGAATTCCCAGAGCTCTGTAGCATCCAGTAGAGAATTCCTGGAGCTCTGCAGCATCCAGCCTAGAACTTCCAGGGCTCTCCAGCATCCAACTGTGAAACCTCAGGGCTCTCCAGCACATGGCCGAGAACTCCCTGGGCTCTTCAGCACTGAACTTACTAAACTATTTGGCTGTACACACTGACTAGCCCTTGAATTATTTCCTGTGACTGAGTCAAGAACCCTCACAGCTCCAGCCCTTGGTTGAGGTCTCGATTTCTCCAAGAACTCCCAGGGCTGTCCGGCATCAAAACCGTCATTCATCTTTGACAGGGGTAGACGTTTGGGCCGATGGTGGTTTCTTATGATTCTTTTTCACTGCAATAAAAGGCTGCAGTGACTTCTAAAAGAGCTCCCACCTAACTGTCATGTTGTGCTGTGGAAGCTAAGATCTTTGGTGGTGACTTAGTGGCATTCTGAAATTCCTTCACTTCCCTATTTCCTGAAGGCCTGCAGAGGTCTTCCCCAACCTTTGCTTCCCCAACATTTCCTGTGGTTTTGTGAGCATCAAATTCTTTCCTGCTTTCTGTCTTCCTGAAAGAACTGTGGACTGCTAGGACACCAGTGCTGACTTGCTCATTCTCTAGGGTCCGCCAAGCGAGTTGTTGTTTCCAGCTAAGATGTCAACCCAGGGACAACTACAGATGTGTTCTAAATTTATAACAAAGTGTGGGGATCCAGGGCCCGGGATTCCCCTCTATATTGAGAACAGGGCATTGCACGTAGCCACCTACATGACTGACCCGGACAGACATAAAACGTCTCAGTCCTCCACAGGGGGAAGGCATACACAAGTGGTATCACAACAAGGCACTGAAACTGCGCTCCCGTGATCACTGGTGACAGCAAACCTCCAACCCCGTGTCAGCAGACCCTGCTGCAACTCTGTTGTCACACCTTATGAAATTTGTTTGTCCTGAGCCCTTAGAAGCCCTTGCACTCCCCTGCCCCTTTGTGGAACACTAACCTTCAGTTCTAATAAAATTCATATCTAACTCCATGCTTGACGTGTCCTTTGGTCTCCGGGCTGCCTCGACCCAAGCTCTCCAGGAGCTGCATAGGAACACAAATCATATTTCTTGGTTGATCCTAGTCATTTGGCTCATTTTTCTAGAAACTTCTCACTTTCTCCTCCCCTCAAAACTCAACAAAACAAGTGAAGAAAAGAAAACATAATTCTCAGTTAAATGTTCTCATTTATTATAGCTGTTATTGTTTTTATTATATCTTGCTTTACACCAGCTTTATGACAGAGGGCAATCAGCTTTAGGGAAAGTGAAGAAAGATAGGAAGGCTGCTTTAGTTTGCCCCAAACCCGGCTTGAAGGAAAATTCACACATCCTTCTAGTTTATGAAACAGGCGTCGGATCTTTATTAAATAAGCCAGCAGCAGCAGGTCATCCGTGCTCAGGTGCCGGAGGACTGGAATCTCCTGAGGGTTTGGTAGCTTTTTGGCAAAGAGAAAGAAAAGGAAAGCTCAGGGTCCTGTAGTGGAAATCGAGGCTGTGTGGCTACGGGAGGGGAGGAGCCAAATTGTGGCAATAATTTGGAGTTAGATTCTCTGTTAAAGGTCCAGGCTAGTTATCTGTAAACAGGGAGAGGCTATTCTAATTATTACGAGGAATGAGCTGAAGTTAATGTGGAGACCTGAGAGATTAAAAGCAGCCCAGACTGAGTAAGGGAAATGGAATTTGGATACATTCGAAAACTTACAATTTAGTCAAGCAATTTAACCCACACACTCCAAGGCTGAGGCCTGGGAGCACGTGGTTACTTCAGCATGGGCCTTTCTGAAGAATGCCCGGGGCGGGGGATCGGGGAGAGAATGAATGGAGTGTGGTGTATGCTGGACTGGGGGCTGGGGGCTGCCTGGGAAGCCACTGAGGGGTTCACGCCTCCTCAGAGAAGGCAGCACCTGAGCTGGGTTTTCAAGAATGACTGGGGTCTCCCTTTCCTTCTAAAGTATGCACCTGCCTTCTGAGGATGCTTATGACAAATTAACCTCTCCATTATGCTTCTGTGGCCTCTGCTTTCCCCACTTCCTCACAGCCTTTGGCGGTTCAAGGCTGATGTCTCCTAGCAGCTGCAGGAAGGTGAATGGAACTGTTAGGACTGTCTTATGTGAAGTGTTTCTACTGCCTGTGGCTTCGGGCCCAGGCTGGAGGGGGCACTTAGCATTGGTAGGGGGTAATGGCAAGCACAATGACCACTTACCCACAGAAGATGCAAAAATTTGCAGCATCTCTTTCTGCATTTCTATCCCACCCCCACATCAAAGGGAAAGGAAGAGGAGGGGAGAGGAGGGAAGGGAAGAGGAAGGAGGGAGGGGAGAGGGAGAGAGGGAGGGAGAGAGGAAGAATAACAAAGAATGGATCAGGACGGTCAACATTCCCTTTAACCCTAAATCCCATAAATTAACAGAAAACTTTTCAGAGATTAAATTAACAGTGGTTCTCGAAAATAAGAAAGATTTCATCAGCAGGAATAATTTTAAGGAATTCCTAAAAATCAGAAAGCAAATGGGACCATGTCCATACAGAGATAAATAATCAAATGAAGCCAAAACACACACACTCTGAGTTTAGTAACAACAGAAATGAAAAGTGGACGCAGGCCCTGAGATGACCATTAGGATGACCCACTGAAAACAGCTCCCAGGCCTTCTCCTTGGTGTTGTGTAGTGGTGCCCACAGGCTGAGGGGCAAGTGTGGGTTTAGCTTTCTTGCCCTCAAGAACACATACCACCTCTGCACAATTATCAGAAGCAACCTTCAGGAAGCAGAACATACAGAAAAATGATTCCTAAATGCAAAAATGATCACACACTGAAAATGACCAAATATCTGATGAAATTTGGTGCCGTGAAAGAAAGGCACCAGACTTACCTATCAGAGGAACTAATTCTCAAGCGAATAGAATTAATAGAGACTTTAGGATACATGTCATTAATATTCTCTGAGGGATTTCAGAGACTATTGTTGCCAAGGAAAAGAAATAACTAGAGGACTTGAAAGTTAATTCTATACACATAGAAAAGAAGATAAGTTTAAATATGTGTGTGAACAATTTTAAAGAAACCATTAAAGTATAAATATAATGTATTAAAATATTGAGTCTGCTAGGCTGAGGAAAGCAACAAAATCCAGTTATATGCTGTTTGCAAGAGATACAGCTATTTCAAAACTATATAAAAAGGCTGAAAATCCAAGGATAAAAAAGCATGCAACAAGAAAATGCTAACAAAAAGAAATCAGGTGTAGCAATTTAGCATCAGAAACAACATTTAAGGCAAAGGCTATTAAAAGGGAAATTGGTGATAATACATACTAATATTAAATTTTTTATTATCAAAATAAAAACAAAAACCCTCACTGATACACGGCATCACATGTTATGCCAAATAATTTAGGTGAAAAATTGAGCTAACATGGGGTATAAAGTACATTTCACCAAGAAAATAGTTATCTTTAATTTCCTCACAAAACTTCAAAATATGTAATGCAAAAACTTATAGAAATACTAGGAAAGATGAATAAATCCACAATCATATTGGGAGACTTTCATGCATTTCTCAGAAATAAACCAATGCTATATAAGAAAAGGCTATATAGAGAGGTATAAATAGAACAATTAGACGTACAGAATTTTGTACCAACAAACAGTACACTATCGTTTTTGTCAAATGTACACAGGACACTCATAAAAATGCGTAATCAATATCAATGCTTTCTAAACAGTAGAAAAAAACCACAGGTCATATTCTGAGATCATTTAAAAATTAAGAGAAGGTAAGTAAAAAAATGATTCTATCTGAAAATTCAGCAACTCCTGAGTTGAAGAAATCAAAATGGAAATCATAAACTATTTAGAATGCAAAGAAAACAAGCGCACTGCGTATTAAAATCTGTGACACATGGCCACAGAGGTACTCAGGGTGCTGTAACTGAGAAGTGAGGATTTAAGGGATGGCTATGATTACTGAATCATATATACAGATTTTCCTTTTTATTTTCTGGCATTGGAATAGACAGAGGGAAATATCTGAAATCTTTTCATTGTAATCCAGCTGCCCTGAACTCTGATAATGATTGTATAGCCTTTATCTTGTGTCCTTGCAATTGTAAAAACCTTGTGACTAACCTTCACTTGTACCTACTCACCCAGTTTTTCAACTTTAGAGTCTTGTAATCACTAAAGACAGCCCCTAATGCTTACTAATGAAGGGTCCTGGGTCAGCCCAGAACTAACCCACCCCAGGTCCAAAGTTATCTTGATAACTTAAACTGGATCTAATCAAAATGGGACCACCTGACATGCGCAGCAGCTTAGCCTTTAACCTACAAATCATTCATACCTCATTATTATACTAAAAATCACACCTGTGATGATGCTATTAAGGCTGCCATTTTCTTACATACATGCTGTGACTAAGCATGAAAACAGTCTGTGCATGCGCAATAATTAAATCACCTCTAATCACATCATCTGGAGCCACTGTGCTCATTACCCTAAAACCTGCCCATCTTTTAGTGCTATAAAACTATCAGAATTACTACTGTTTGGGGAGACAGATACTGGGCTGATAGGCCATCTGATCTCCTGTTACATGCCTAGTAATAAAGTTTTTCTCTCTTTGAAACCCTGCTGTCTCATGAATTGGCCATTTGAGCACACTGGACAAAAGAATCCACAGCCTTTGTCTTGTGCCAGAGCCAGATGTGTGTGTTGGGGGTGTGCTGCTAAGCTTAGGCTGGGTGGTAAAGAAAAGACTCTGAGCTGAAACCTGAAGGAAACCAGGGAGCAGCTGTGTGCTAAATGCGAGAGGAGCATTTTAGGTCCAGGGAGCGGCAAGTGCAAAGACCGTGGCAGGAACATGCTTGATGCTTTTTTAGGAACAACAAAGAAGCCAGTATGGCAGGAGCAGGGTGAGTGAGAAAAGAGCAACACACGGAGAATATTGAGGAGGGTGGCCAGGAGCATGTATGGCATTAAAGGTTTTTATAGAACCTTGGTTTTTACTGAGTAAGATGAGACGCCACAAGGGAGTTTTGACCAGACTTGTGTTTTTAAAGTATTACTCTGTTATTGTGTGAGATGGACTGCTTGGGTGATTGGGAAGAGCAGAAGAAGGGAAAGTCATTAAGAAGCCATGGCTATAAATTCAAACAAGAGATGGATTAGATCAAGAAACAAAATGAGTGATAGCACTGGAGGATGAGAAGAGTGTAAGATTCTGGATATTTATTGGAGGTAGAGTTTATAGGACTTGCAGAGGGGTTGATGTGGAATTGTGAAACAGAGAAGATAGCTACTCCAAGTTTTTGGCCTGGGCTACTAAAATAACACTGCCATTATCTGAGCTGGAAAAGATTGAGTGTGAAGCAAGCTTTGAAATCCAGTTTTGCTGTGTTAAGTGATCAGCTTCTCTTAGATATCTAAATATAGATGTTGAGTTGGAATCAGAGATTTGCAAGTCTGGGAGTTTATGGGACATCTACCTGGAGATATAAACTCAAGAGTTATCAACATGTAGATGGTATTTAAGGACATGAGCTCTGGGGCCATCCAATAAATATTTAGAAAAATGGAAGATGAAAAGGAATCAGCAAAGTGAGAAGGAACAGCCCATGAGTTAGAAGAAAAACTGAGTGGTACGTGGAAGAAAGGAAAGAATTGCTTCCAGGGGGAGGGAGTGATAAATGGTGTCCAGTGCTGCTGAGAGCCCATTATATTTAGCATAAATTAAGTATAGTACATGTGAGCTATTATGTAGCAATTTAAAAATAAAATAGGCAACTATACCTGGAAGTGTAGATATGGAAAAACCTTCAAGAATTAAGTCGGAAAAAAACCCAAAACAACAAAACAGAAACCCCTACCACAATACAAATAATAAAACAAGAAAGATGGATATAAATAATTTATAAATACACATAGAATGGGGAAAATACACACTTAATTTGGATGGGAATTACCTTTGGGGTTGGGGATTGGAAGAAGGGATGAAAAGGGAATATCATGTTTTATTCTCTCTACATCTATATTGTTTGAGTCTTCAAATATGAGAATATATTCACATGACACTTTTGTAATTTAAAAAAAGCCAAAGAAAGGATGTTCATGAGAACAGTGAGAAAAGTAAAAGCTTTATAAGTGCAATTTTATTGAGATATATTCATATACCATATGATCATCCAAAGTATACATTCAATGGTTCATAGTATCATCATATAGCTAGCTGTACATTCACCATCACAACAGATTTTTAACATTTTATTACTCCAAAAAAATTAAGAATAAGAATAGAAAATTGAAATAAAAGCAAAAAAGATTACCCCAACCTTCCTGTACCCCTTACCTCTGTATTATTTATTTTTTGTCTTTATTTTCTTACTCATCTGTCCATACATTCGATAAAGGAAGTATCAGTCACAAGGTTTTCACAAATACATAATCACACCAAGAAAGCTATATAGTTATACAATCATCTTCAAGAATCAAAGGTACTAGATTACAGTTCAACAGTTTCAGGCACCCCCCTAAGTACTTCAATACACCAAAAACTGAAAAGATAGATTTATATAATGCATAAAAATAACCTTCAGAATGACCTCTCGACTCTATTTGAAATCTGTCAACCACCAAAACTTTATTTCATCTCTTTCCCCTTTTGGTCAAGAAGGATTTCTCAAGCCCATGATGCCAACACCAGGCTCAGGCCTGGGAATCAGGTCATACATTGGGGAGAGGGCAGTGAGTTTACCTGCAGAGTTGACTTAGAGAGACAGAGGCCACATCTGAGCAACAAAAGAGGTTCTATGAAGGTGACTCTTAGGCATCATTATAAATAGGCTTAGTTTCTCCTCTGCAGGAATAAGTTTCATAAGGGCAAGCCCCAAGATCAAGGGCTTGGGCTACCAAACTGGTAGACCTCATTGCTTGCGAGCATTATCAGGTCTTCCCCACATGGGCATGTTTAATATTTCCGTATTTTTCCCCAGTCCCTCAAGAGGCCTTTGCAAATACCTTTTTATCTTCTGCCCTGATTGCTCTGGGATGCATTGGGGTATCACACTAACCTGTACAACTCAAAAAGATCTCACATTCTATTCAAGGTTCCATGTAATTATGGTATTCAAATAAACTGACCATACAAGTTCGGTTAGATAATGTGCTACAGAAAATATAAATTCAGCACCAAATAAACTTCTCTTCCTTTGGCCTTACACAAAAGTTGAAGTTTTAAAATATAGCCAATATCATCTTTTACGCCTTAGTCTGAGTTGCCTTAGTTCTAACCAGATCAGCTTCATTCATTTCTCTAACTGAACTGTAACCTTTTTTTTTTTGTTTGCTTTTTAAACAGTTACTGTACAGGGTAATGTTGACTTTCAGAGCTGCAGAACTCTAGCTCTGAGTCTTAGGTGTCACACAAATACTCAAAGTTCCAGGAAATAACCAGGTTATACACAAATAGCTCAGCATCTCAGCATTTAGAAATAGCAGTTACAACTCAGAAATAGATGTAACTGCTGTAAGAGCTTACAATCTAGAAACCTTTATTAGCAAGGCTTCCCCTGATAACCTGTGCTCTCAAATTCAAGTCTTAGAGTTTGAAGATTATAGTTAATCCATATTAGTTAGGTGTTATAATATTTGTTTTTTAGTTTCTGACTTATTTCACTCATCCTGCTGTCCATTCACCTCATTGAATGCCTCACAACTTAATTGCTGCTCAGTATTCCACTCTATGTACACACCACATTTCGCCCTTCCATTCATCAATCAATGTACCCTTAGACCACCACCAACCATTACAAATTGTGAATACTGCCACTATAAACTCCCATGTGCAAATGTGTCCTTGCTTTCAGTTCTTCCAAGTATATAACTAATAATGGTATTGCAGGATCATACGGCAATCCTACACTTAATCTCCTGTGGAACCACCACACTGCCCTCCACAGGGCCCGCACCATTCTACTTCCCTACCAGCAATAAATAGGTACATCCGTCTTTCCATATTTTCCCGAGCACTTGTATATTTCTGTTTATTTTTTAAACAGTTTTATTCACACACAGTACAATTCATGCTAAATAAACAATCACTGGTTCCTGGTGTAATCACATAGCTTTGCCTTCACCACTGCAATCTATATGAGGATATTTCTATTTCTTCCACAAAGAAAGAAGACATTCGGGTTTGGTATATTGCCTTTCTTACATTTAATGGAAGCTTATTACAATGTTACTGTTAACTTAGACTCTAGCTTGCATTTGTATTTTTTTTTTTCTGTATACCATCCCATGTTCAACACCTTTCAATGTTGACATTCATTTGTTCTCTCTCATGTAAAAACATTCTTATATTTGTTTATTTAATCACCATCATTGTCTACTCCATGTTTAGTCTCTTGTAGACAGCATACAGATGGATCCTAGTTTTTAATCCATTCTGACAATCTATGTCTTTGGATTGGGGAGTTTAATCCATTAACATTTGATGTTTTTACTGTCAAGGCAGTACTTTCTTCTACCATTTTGACTCTCTAAGAGAGCGTTCTCTCTCTCTCTTTCTTTTTAACCTTACTGGTAGCCTTCATTTTGACACTCTTTTCCAGATGTCTCTCTCCTGTCTTTTCCTATCTGCCTGTAGTGCTTCCTTTAGTATTTCGTATAGAGCAGGTCTCTTGTTCACAAATTCTCTGAAGATATGTTAACATTTAAGTTACTTAAATAATTTATTTAAATTAAAACAACATATTAAATATGTAAACTATCTAAAAATATTTTAATCTGCCCCTCCTTTTTATTGTTTGTTTGTTTTTTTAATTTGTGTCTTCTTACCTCCTTCTTTTTTTTCTTACATGGGCAGACACTGGGACTCGAACCCATGTCTCTGGCATGGCAGGCAAGAACTCTGCCACTGAGCCACCATTGCCCAACCTCTCCTCATTTTTTTGGGGGGGGGGGGATGCATGGTCCAGGAATCAAACTTAGGTCTCCCGCATGAAAGGTGGGCATTCTAACCACTGAACTACCCATGCACCCTCCTTCATTTTTGAAGAACAGTTTTTCTGGATATAGAATTCTCAGTTGGCAGATTTTCTTTTTCAGTATCTTAAATATATCATAACATTGCTTTCTTGTCTCCATGATTTCTGCTGAGAAATCCACATATAATCTTATCGAGGTTCCCTTGTAAGTGATGGATTGCTTTTCTCTTGCTGCTTTCAGAATTCTCTGTCTTTGACATTTGATAATCATATTAGTAAGTGTCTTGGAGTAAGTCTATTCAGATTTACTCTGTTCAGGGTATGCTGTACTTCTTGCATCTGTAATTTTATGTCTTTCATAAGAAATGAGAAATTTTCCATGATAATTTCCTCCATTATTCTTTCTGCCCCCTTCCTTTTCTTTTTCTTCTGGTATATCCATAACATATATATTTGTGTGCTTCATGTTGTCATTCAATTCCCTGTGAACATGCTCATATTTTTCCATTCTTTTCCCTACCTGTTCTTTTGTGCATAAGATTTCAGATGTCCTGTCTTCTAGTTCACTGATCCTTTCTCCTGCCATAAGTCTCCATTGAGTTTTTCATCTCTTCTATTGCGCCTTTCATTCCCATGAGTTCTACCACTTATTTCTTCAAGCTTTCAAATTCTTCTTTATGGTTATCCAATATCTTCTTTATGTCCTTCAGACCTTGTGCCACCTCTTCCTTCAACTTGCTGATTTGATTTTTGAATTTCTTCAGCATGTTTGCTTTAACATCTTTAATTAGTTGTTTCAGCTCCTGTATCTCATTTGATGTGTCAGTTTTTTCTTTGACTGGGCCATATTTTCATTTTTCCAAGTATGATTTATAATTTTTTTTGCTGGTGTCTAGGCATCTGATTTCCTTGGTAGTTTATTCTGGAGGTCATTTTCACTTTTTCCCTGGGACTTTCTTGTTTGATGGCTTTGTTTTCTATCTGTTCTGTGGCATTCAGTTCAATTTATTCTAGACATCTGCATAGCTTCTATTTAACTGATCAGAAATTTTCAGCTCTTCTTTTTCAGGTTCTTGCCCTGCCTATATGGAATTCTTTTTTGAAGACAGTCTCCCCAGATGTACTCAACTCCAATCAGATTTTCCAAGACAAGGCAGGCCCATGTCTCAGGAGGAGGGTGTATTCAGTATCAAGATTCCCTGAGGATGAGACCCAGCAGGTTGTCTGACTTTCCTGTGAAGTGCCTAGATTCTGTACTTTTCCTAGCCTGCCCAGCAGGTGGCACTTGTCAGCCTGCAGTTCCCCACCAGTGTAAAGTGTTGTGGTGCCCTTTAATTTTCAGGAGATCCTGCCAGGAGCATGGTTGAGACAGAGGCTGAGGTAGAAAGCAAGTTTAAGCTGTTTCTGTTTTTCCAGCCCCTGGGATCTGCATTCTCTGAAGGAGGGCTGCCACTTGAGCTAGGTCCTGCCCTCCCCCCTTTTCTTGGGGAAGGTATACCCCTTAGGGAATTATGTCTTTCAATTGACTTGTTATTTTGTCTCTTGGGCCTATCTTAACTCCACCATTACCTAGATCAGTACTGACAGCAATAATGTCTGAGCTACTTAGAATACTTTTAAAAAGAAAGCAAAAGAAAAATTTTAAAAAAAAAAGAAAAAAGAAAAAAAGAAATCCCTTTTCAGAGCCAGTCCCTGGCTCCCAAGTTTCACCAGTCAAGATCTGGAGTTGATACCTGGCTCTTTGTGCCCCTTTTCTTGGGGCACAGCACTTTTCCAGTATTCTGAGCTTGGACAATGCCAAAACTCTCTGTTTTTTTCCATTTTCTGTCAGCCCTGCCTCCTCTCTGCCAGGAGAGACCTCAGATTCCCTTTCCTGCTTGCTCTGGATTTATCTGTGCTGGGACCTTATGTACAAAGTCCAAATTCATTAATTAAAACTGCAGCTGGAGCTTGGTTGAGCTATCTTCCCTTGTTCCTAGCAGAGACTTCTTTTTCCCTTGGGGAAGTGTCTCCAACAGCCTGCTGTGCCAATGGGGGAGAGGTGCCAGTCTCTACAGTTTGGGGCTTTCCTTACAGTTCTGTGCTGTGATCTTGGCTCTTCCACACATTCCGAACTGGTGTACAATGTGTGTTTGCTCACGAATGTGTCCCAAACAGTTGTTTCAAACAGTTCCTGGCTATTTACTAGTGGCTCTAGAGGACTAACTAAATTCCACACCTCCCTACACTGCCATGCTTACTCTCCCAAAGTAAAAACTTTTAATATATAATTCTTCCTTTTGCATTTAATTATTCTTTAATCATCTAACATGTAACAACTAATTCTTCCTTTAATCTTTTTAAAAAGTTTTATTGTTTACATTTTATTATCAACACATCAGAAAACAGTTATTAGTTGTCACTATTCTATTGCATGTTTTGCATATGAACTACTTTCTTTAATTTCTTGTAACAACTCTGTTAAAAGGTAGTGATAAATGCATTGTACAGAGATTACCAGTTGCAGAGCTGGTAATCAAATGCATATCATCTGATTCTAAAGTCCATGATCATCCCTCTCAGCCCTTTTACTAAATTACAAAATTAGCAAACAATGAACACACAAAGTGTTATTGTGAAGAAAGTTCATTTCCTCTGGAAAACCCATTAGTTTTAGGGACATTTTTTTTAGTTGCATATTCATTATTTCTTAGAACATTTGAAACAATTCAGAAAAAGAAATAAAAAGACAATAGAAAAAGAAATAAAGCGAAAAAGAAAAAAAAAGATTATACCTACTGTGTTAGTTAGATTCAGTTGTCAACTTGGCCAGGTGAGCACACCTAGTCTTGTTGCTGCGGACATAAGCCAATGGTACGTGAACCTCATTTGTTGCTAATTACATCTGCAGTCGGCTAGGAGGCGTGTCTGCTGCAATGCGTGACGTTTCACTTAATTGGCTGGTGCTTAAATGAGAGAACACAACGTAGCACAGCCTAAGCAGCTTGGCATTCCTCATCTCAGCACTAGCAGCTCAGCCCAGGCCTTTGGAGATGCAGAAAGAAGTTACCCCGGGGAAAGTTGTTGGAACCCAGAGGCCTGGAGAAAAGGCCAGCAGAGATCACCCTGTGCCTTCCCACATAAGAAAGAACCTCAGTGGAAAGTTAGCTGCCTTTCCTCTGAAGAACTAACAAAATAAATCCCCTTTTATTAAAAGCCAATCCATCTCTGGTGTGTTGCATTCCGGCAGCTAGCAAACTAGAACACCTACCATACCCCTTACGCCATGCTTTCATTGATCACTAGCATTTCAAACTAAATTTATTTTAACATTTGTTCCTCCTATCATTTGTTTTTATTCCATATGTTCTACTCATTTGTTGACAAGGTAGATAAAAGAAGCATCAGACACAAGGTTTTCACAATCACACAGTCACATTGTGAAAGCTATATCATTATTCAATCATCCTCAAGAAACATGGCTATTGGAACACAGCTCTACATTTTCAGGCAGTTCCCTCCAGCCTCTCCATTACATCTTGAATAACAAGGTGATATCTACTTAATGCGTAAGAATAACCTCCAGGATAACCTCTCGACTCTGTTTGAGATCTCTCAGCCATTGACACTTTGTCTCATTTCACTCTTCCCCCTTTTGGTCAAGAAGGCTTTCTCAATCCCTTGATGCTGAGTCTCAGCTCATTCTAGGATTTCTGTCCCATGTTGCCAAGAAGGGCCACACCCCTGGAAGTCATGTCCCATGGAGACATGCGGAGGGTGGTGAGATTGCTTGTTGTGTTGGCTGGAGAGAAAGGCCACATCTGAGCAACAAAAGAGGCTCTCCTGGGGGTGACTCTAAGGCCTAAATTTTAAGTATACTTGACCTATCCTTTGTGGGGTTAAGTTTCATATGAACAACCCCCAAGACTGGGGGCTCAGCCTATAGCTTTGGTTGTCCACACTGCTTGTGAGAATATCAAGAATTCAACTTGGGGAAGTTGAATTTCTCCCCATTCTCACCATTCCCCAAAGGGGGCTTTGCAAATATGTTTCCACTCACCAATCGAATCACTCTGGGATTCATTGGGGCATCACTCTGGACAAACCAAAAAAATCTCATGTCCTACCTGAGATTCCAAGTACTTATGGTGTTCAATCAAACTATCTACATAAGTTATATTAGGAAACGCACTAGTCAAAATATAAATTTTGTACCACATAAACATTTTTTGCTTTAGTCTCACACATAAGGTGACATTTTAAAATATTAATTACCATCTATTTTCAGCACCCTGCAGTAATGACATTCCTTTGTTCTTCCTCATGCAAAAACACTTTGAAAATTTGTACATTTAGTCACTATTATTATACACTCTAGGCATTCCTAGATTATACCATCTCAACATCTATCTTTCTTTCTGATTTCATTTATGCCCCCAGGCCTCCTCCCTCTATCATTCTCACATGCAACTTCATTCAGTGTTTTAACATAATTACATTACAGTTAGGTAGTATTGTGTTGTTCATTCCTGAGTTTTTGTATTCAGTCCTGTTGCACAGTCTGTATCCCTTCAGCTCCAATTACCCAATATCTTACCCTATTTCTATCTCCTGATGGTCTCTGTTACCAAGGAAATATTCCAAGCTTATTCACTAATGTCAGTTCATATCAGTGAGACCATACAGTATTTGTCCATTTGTTTTTGGCTAGTCTCACTCAGCATAATGTTCTCAAGGTCATCCATGTTGTTACATACTTCATAACTTTATTCTGTCTTAAAGCTGCATAATATTCCATCATATGTATATACCACAGTTTGTTTAGCCACTTGTCTGTTGGACATTTTGGCTGTTTCCATCTCTTTGCAATTGTAAATAATGCTGCTATAAACATTGGTGTGCATATGTCCGTTTGTGTCTTTGCCCTTATGTCCTTTGAGTAGATACCTAGCAATGGTATTGCTGGGTCATTTGGCAATTCCATATTCAGCTTTTTGAGGAACTGCCAAACTGCCTTCCACAGTGGTTGCACCATTTGACATTCCCACCAACAGTGAATAAGTGTGCCTCTTTCTCCACATCCTCTCCAGCACTTGTTATTTTCTGTTTTGTTGATAATGACCATTCTGGTGGGTGTGAGATGATATCTCATTGTGGTTTTGATTTGCATTTCTCTAATGGCCAGGGAAGTTGAGCATCTCTTCATGTGCCTTTTGGCCATTTGTATTTCCTCTTCTGAGAAGTGTTTGTTCAAGTCTTTTTCCCATTTTGTAATTGGATTGGCTGTCTTTTTGTTGTTGAGCTGAACAATCTCTTTATAAATTCTGGATACTAGACCTTTATCTGA
>PVIY010046613.1:0-18355 GCA_004026745.1 Myrmecophaga tridactyla | reverse complement strand
CCGAGACCGACGCTCCAGGGGAGACCAAGCACGAGCCGACGCACCCGCGCGCCGACCCTGGCCAATCGCGCGCGTACCCGCCGGCTCGGAAACTTGCCCAGCTCAGACAACCGCGGCCGCCGGCGCTCTCTCCCCGCCCGGGGCCCGACCCGCCGCTTCCCCAGGCCGCTCCGGGTCCTCCGTGGTCTCCAGGCCGCGCGCACCTCACGGCCGTGCCGCGCCCGCGGTGCCGCCGCCGCAGGGTCCCATGTGCTCGGGAGGCCCCGCGGCCCCCGCCCCGCCTCGCCCCCCACCTCCGCGGCAGGGCCAGGCCGGGGGGCGGGGCGGACTCTGGGCAGACCCTGGCACCGCCCGCCCCCCGCCCCCTCCGACAGACACCCCGCCACCAGCGCGGTCTGAGGCGGGCGGGAGGGGCCGGCGGGGACGGTCCTACGGCCGGGCCGGATGGAGGTCGCCCATCTCCCTCACACGAGATCGGGGACGTGTGAGGAGAGGTTTTCAGAGATGCTCAAGTTTTCCAAGGTTTGCCCGATGCGTGCTTCAGTCCAGCTGCAGCCCGTGACGGGACCTTTGTACCCACCCGCGACATCCCTGTCCCAGCCCAGCCCTTCCGGTCAGGTCTCGAAGCGACCTGCCCCTGAGGGACCTGCCAGAGCACCGTTCAGGCAACTTGCCTCCCTCGCTTGAAACCCTGGGCTGGGGCTTGGCGGGTAGGGAGCGCCCCATTGTGCAAAGTCATAGAGTCCTGCCTCTCTCTCTGGCTGTGCCCACCCCCCTTTCATGATGCTCCCCCCACTCCTTAATGCCCTGCCAGAAAGAGTCACCAGCAGTTTCCCAATGTCCTCTTCTCTTTGGTGTCTCATCCTGAGTGGCTTCCCTTGAGAAGTGTTCTCTGACTACTCCAGCCACCCACATCATTCCCTTCTCTGCCCTCCACCCTACGTGGATGGCCTTCTGTGGTCATGGATCCTGTGTCTGTCCCTTTCCTAGCCTGTGAGCTCCAGGGGGCCAGAGACCAGGACTGCCTTGCTCCTAATGTGTTCCCAGAGCCTAGTACAGTACCTGGAACCCAGGAGGTGCTCAATATTTATGGAATGTGTAGATGGATGAATGCCCCTATCTTTCTACTTTTGGCCTAGGACTCAGAAATATAGGTTCTGGCCCCGGTTCGGCACTGACTTTGGGAGACCTTGACCCAGTTACAGTCCTTCTCAGGGCCTCCTTTTCATATTTATGAAGTGGAATCAGTCACACCCTCCCACCTTCTAGTGTCCATCCATTCAGTGCTGAGGCTTTTTCCTGTGGCCAAAGAGCTTGCCCAGGGCCCTGGGCCCTGGAGTCCTGCTGGGCTCTGTATCAGCTGACTGGGGCTTGGCCACTGCCCCAGGAGGGGCCCAGGAAGGGTACTGGCTGCAGCCGTGCCAGGAGCTGGAGCAGAGTGGACACACAGCCCTGTGTGGCTGAACCACCTCTGCAGTCCCCCGGGAACTCTGTCTGGGAGACACAAAGGCCTCTTGTCTAGCCTCCTCCACCCATTGTCCAGGCGGGTCTGTGCTGCTTCCAGGGAGCTAGGAATTCCTATAACTTCAACTTATGGGGCCCAAGCTGTGAGGTCCCAGTGTTGGGCAGTCCCCGAGGCTCTGAAGGCCCCAGCCAGCCCCCTCTTTCTATCTACCCTCTTCCAAGATCTCAGACCTTCTACTGTCATTGTTGTTTAACCCAGAAGAAAAATTCCTTTGATATCAAGATGAGTCCCAGGCTTCCCTTGGCCAATGGCAGACACTCCTGCAGGGTGGCTGGCCTTGTTCAGTTAAACACTCTTACCTGACAGCCAAAGAAATTGTGTCTCTGAGACAGGCAGTGCCTGAGCTACCACAACTGGTGACTTTATGAGTCTTAAGAAGTGGAGGAAAGGCCTTTTCCTCGAACCCCTCAGCCTAGGAGTCAGATCTGTCATGTCTCCTCTCTCCTGAGACCCCTCTCTGAGTCTCAGTGTCTTCTTCTGCAAAATAGGGGATGATACTAATCTCTTACTCACCGGCCTGTCTGAGGTTCTTTTTCAGAATTTGCCCATCATCCTGAGCTGCTTGGGTTCAGAGAGTATCATCCTGTCTAATGAGGGGCTGGAAGTCCAGATCTCCTGACATCCTCTCCTGACACTCTCATCCCTGGGTTTTGGAGGTTAAGTCTAGTGGGCTTCAAATCTCCCAGTTGCGTTCCCCCTACCTTGGGTTCCCTACAGAGCCCTTAATCCTATTTCAACCTGATCACGTCTATTTTTACCTATTTATTCTTATTTCCTGATGAGTGCTTGTTGGGAAAATGTAGGTTTCTATGGATAAAAGAATTTAGGACCATTGATCCAGCCAGGAAATGAAGGTCCAGTGAGTCACACAGCAAGCCCCACATGACAAGGCCCCCTGGGAAAGGGTGGAACAGCATCAAGAGAATCTCCCTGGAACCGAGTGGCCAAGACAGGCTAATGGTGAAGGCCCAGGCACTGTAACAGTCCGGGTGAGATGGGTAATGGAGCCATGGGAGGGGAGGGAAATGGGGTTCCATTACCAGCAGGGGGGAGGGGGAGGGCCAGTCTTCTCGTCTTCTCCCCATGCATTAGGAGTCTTCTTGTCTCACCAACCTGAGAAGGCATTTGCCTCACTCAGGCCTTCTCATCTTCCCTCTCTCCACTTTTCTTATCTCCCCCTGGAAAAGCTTCTGCTCTGCATATCTGTGCTGCGGTTGGAACTTCTGCCCTGGCTCGGGCCTCCTCACTCAGCTCAGAGGTGACAGCTCCAACCCCCCTCACAGTTACTGGAAGTAGGGGTGTGTCCCTACTGCCCCTCCTTACCCTCACCTGCCTCAGACCCTGTGGTAGCCCCACCACCCTCCAGAAATAGCCTGACTGTGCGGCCTGCCTCTCCAGGCCCTCCCACCTCTCCACCTCCCCTGGGGCCTCCGACCCAGCCGTGCTGAAGTGCTGGGCCCTCAGTCACCTCCTGCCTGGCACTTGCTGCTCTGTCTGACCAAAGTGTCACCCTTCATGCTCTCCTGCCTTGGCCTCCTTCTCCTGGCTCCCTACTATGAGTCCTCTAAGACCAGCTCAGGCACCCCATCAGGCACCTTCCTTTTGTCACACCACAACCACACTGTACCCTGTTGTTGTCTGTCTGCCCCTCTAACTGGGGATCTCTTTGAGAGCAGAGCCAGGTCCATCTTGTTCACTGTTATATGCCCAGCACTGTCCCTGTCACTTGGTCAGTGCCCTACCTATTTGTGGTGTGAGTGAATGAGTAAGAACTCTATGAAGTGATCACCTTCTCGGTCGTTGTGATCTCATTTCATCTTCACCAGAACCCTGTGATGTAGATGTCACTATCCCCCTTTTACATACAGGGAGACTGAGGTTCAGAAAGGGGAAGTAAGTGTCTAAAACCACCCAGGGAGTCTTCAGTGGGTCCCCTGCCCCTGAAACTGCAGCCTGCTGGGAAGTTCCCAGGGTGACAGCTGGGCTGTGGCCTTGGGACCCGCACTGGTGGCTCCAGTTACACAGGGCTGGGCTGGCTCCAGCAGCCTTGTCTTGTTTGCTCCCTAGGCTGCTGCATCAGCCTACGCCATCCTCTTTCCCTCCCTGGCCGGGAACTGTGCTCCTCTGGTTTCCCAGGCAGGGGGCAGGGCTCTCTTGCCAAGCACAGGCAAGAAGCTCTGGTGCTCGCTATGCCAGGATGCAGCCACCCAGGGGAGGCAGCCCTGGGAGGTAGGAAGCCTGGCCCAGGCCCCATCAAGACTCTGCTCCACCTCCCCCCAAGCAGGACCAGCTGCGTAATTTGCAGGACCGAGGGCAAAATGGAAATACAGGGTCCCTTATCACAAATTAAGAATTTCAGGATGGTACAACAGAGCATTAATTCACATACAGGGCCCTCCTGAGCACGGGTCACAAGCCCATGAAGCCAGCCTGACCTCAGGCTGTCAAATGGGAGAATGAAAACCACCTGGTGGTGAGGATGATGTGGGAAAGCTAAAGAGAAGGCCCAGTGGGCAGCATGAGGGTTGGGTGGGGGTCACCATGGATATCGCTTTTGTTTGGGTCTCAGCACTGGGCAGCAGAGCCACTCTTGCCTGGGGTTTGTTTTCTCACAACAGCTCCTTTTTGCAGACCCGAAAACTGGGACTCAGAGAAGCAAAATGACGTGCCCAGGGTTACACAGGGACTCTGGGGGGAGACTAAGATCAGAGTCCTAGTCTGCCTCTTGGCAAAGCTCGTGCTTTTCATGACACAGGCAAGAGAGAGAAGGGCAGGAGGGGGTGGGGGAGCAGCTCAGTACAAAGAGGGCCACTGTGCAAACACAAAGACTTGACCACAGAGGCCCCTGTTGGGGCTGGGCTAGATGGGTGAATAGAAAAGCTTCATGGTGACTGCAGGAGCTGCTGCCTCCCAGCTGCTCCCCACTTGTGATGGTAGTTGGGGTGGCATGCAGAAATCAGAAATTTGGTCAGGGAGGAGAGATGGACTCCAAGGCTTAGCTCCTGGCCCAGACCTCCAGAACCATTGCTGTCCACCCTGCCTCCCCCAGCTCCTCGTTCCTCCTTTGTCCCACCTACCATCCCACTTTCCCCCACCTCAGTGAGGGTGGGGTTTAGGCAATTGACCATCTGATAGTCTCAACCTCACAATCCTGCTCAGAAACTTCTGGCCACTGCCCATTACCCCTACGATGAAAAGGATGAAGCCTAAGTCATGTAAGGCCCTTGTGACCTGCCCCATTGACTTCCACCCTCACCCATCCGCACACCCCAGTTATATATGGGATGTCCCACTATTCTCCAAAGCTCTTTGTTCTTTCACACACACCTGCTATTGCTCATGCTTTTCCTTCTTCCTGGAAGGCACTTTTCCCCTGCTCTTTTGTAGGCTGAAGTCCTATTTCTCCTTCATGAACCAACTCAAATGCCACCTCCATTGGGCAGCTTTCCTCCACCTTCACAGATGGATTTAACCTCACCCATTAACCCAATAATCCACTCTGCCACAAATGTTGGATTTACCCTCTCTCTTACAGTGCCCTTTCCACTCTGGTTTGTGTCATAGTTGTTTGAATCCAAAAAGGCTGCCTGGAAGAGGGAGCATCTGAACTGGGCCTTGAAGGGCCAGTGAACCTCACTGGTGGATAATGGAGGTAAGCAAGGAACAAAGGTTCAGCAAGAGACACCAGTCCTATTCAAAAAATGTATCTGAACCAATCTCTTTGGTTTCTGAGTTCAAATAGCAAGGAGTATCATAGTTCAGTGTGGTGGAAGTTGAGTGTGAGGGCACAATGTAAAGGCATAAAGTAAGAGGCTCTCAAGGACCAAATCATGAGTTTTATATACCATGGTAAAGAATGTTTTTATTTACTTGTTTAAAAAGAACCTGGATTTATTTCTCAGTTCTAGAGTCTACTAAGTAATTACTTTCTGCTTTTATCTTTATTAATTTCTTGATTACTCTATCAGGGCTCACCAGACCAACAGAATATATAGGAAATATATATATATTTATATAATATTAAATATATTTTTAGAATATATAATATATAAATGAGATTTTTCTTAAGAAATGGGCCCATGCAATTGTGGGAGACAAAATCCCCCTGAAATTCACAGGGCAGGCCAGTAGGCTAGAAACTCAGGCAGGAGTTGATGCTGTAGTTTTGAGGCATTTCTTCTCCAGGAAATGTCAGTTTATGCTCCTAAGGCCTTTTAAATGGCTGGAAGGGGTGTACCTACAGTAACAAGGGTACTCTCTTTACCTAAAATCAGCTGATTGTAGATGTTAACTACATCTACCAAATACCTTCACAGGAACATAATAATGATGAAATAACCGGGTTCTATAGCCTAGCCAAGTTGACACATGAAATTAGCCACCTCAATTACTCTGGGGTTGCTTTTCTTTTGTTTTTCTGCAAGCTTATTGAAGTGAATGCCTATTTTGTTTATTCTCATTCTTTTAAAATAATGGAAGCATTTAAGGCTATACAGTTTGGGCTGTGTTCCATACATTTTGACATGTAAATTTTTAAAATAATTTTATAAATAATTTGTAATTGAATTTTGAATTCTTCTTTGATCCAATCAAAAATCTTTTTAGGGGACTATTTAAGTTTGGGAGTTGTTTTTTTAATTGTTTAAACATGTGTTATGAATTTCTAGTTTTATTTCAGATACCTGGGGGGAGACGGGAACATTGGTTCAATTAAAATCTGTAGTCTTATATTTTATTTTTTAGAATTTACTTTTTATGTGTTCCATGAATATTTTAGAAGGAAGCATGTTCTTTCATATGGGATCCACCTTTTGATAGTTGTACTATATATACATTTTATATATGATATATATGGTACACACATAATTATAACATTTAAAAATGATGTTTATCTACATTTATTTTTAGTCTATATAACTCTCTGGCTAATAATAGTGTATCTCCCACTACTTTTTTATTTATATCAACCTCTCTATTTCTAAGAATTCATCTACTTTGATGCACTATTGTTCAATATATAAAAGTGCTTCCTCACTATGTGTTATAAATATTTGTATAAATAAAATATCCCCTTTTGTCCTATTTAATATCTTTGAACTCATTTATTATTTCTGATCTCATAATTACCATCTTCTACTTAATTTTGTTTGCATTTACCTAGCATAGCTTCATCTATGCTTCTTTATGTAAACTTACAATATTGTTAAACTTTTTAAAATTTTTTGAAAGAGTAATATATTACATGGTTCAAAAAATGTAAATATAGGGGGGAAAAGTACAGAGGAAACTATCCCATCATCTCCCATCATTCATCTTTTCAACTGCCACTCTTTCCCTTACCTGGAAAGTAGTCTTATTAGTTTCTTTTGTATCTTTGAGTTTCTTTGGATAATTACAAATTTTCTTTTCTTATTTTCTGTATTTTTTTAAATACAAAATGTAACATGCTACGGAAAAATAGATTGGGGAATGATGGTGTAGACTTATGAATGAAGTTTGTGCTGCTAAATAAAAGAACAAAGTCGTGAGGCATGCAACGATGTGTATGAACATGTGGGACATCTGGTGAGACAGAATAAGCCAGAAACAAAAGAACAACAATGGTTTGGTCACCTTTAGAAAACGCTTATAAGAAAACAGGGGCCTAGATTGTAAGCATTTAGAGCAGACACATTAAGTCCGGAGTGGTGATTATTATTTCTGAATTTTGAGAGGCTATTTTATATATATAATCTGGTATTTAGAGATAAGAATGGAGCCGAACAGTTTGGGGTTAAAGTAATTCAGAACATAGGGGTGAGGAAGACAGTGTCCATATTTTAGAACCACACATACTCTGAGACTAATGGAAGAAAGGTTTATGTGAGCTGGAACTGAAATTTTCCGTAGTGTGTAATCTAATTCAATCTATCTGTATCGCTCATTTGAACAATTGAAACATAGGAAGCACAGAATAAGAAAGAGGTCCTTTAATCCTGTATAGATTATTGCAATGCCTGGAAAAATCCTAGAGTATATTAAGCAGATAATCAAAATATATTGGCATTCATTTCCCAGTGCCTGCCCATGCCAAAAAAAAAAAAAAGTATTGGCAAAGTTTCCTGAGGGAGGGGAGAAAGAATATGGAACTATTAAACCGTACCATCAGGGAATCCCCTGATACTGTGTCAAACTTTAGGGACACCCAAATCAATAGGCCATACCCTCGATCAGGAGGCTCACTCTTGTGACGCTTATGTAAGTAGTGGAGAAGATTAGACTACCTATAGGCATGCTTAAGAGTTACTTCTGGAGGACCTCTCTTGTTGCTCAGATGTGGCCTCAGTCTCTCCATGCCCAACTCTGCAAGTGAAATCATTGCCCTCCCCGCTACGTGGGATAAGACATCCAGGGGTGAAAGTGTCCGTGGTGACGTGGGAGAGGACTCCCAGGGATGAATCCAGACCTGGCACCATGGGATCAACAATTCCATCCTGATCAAAAAGGGGAAAGGAAGTGTAATTAAAAATATCAGTGGTAGAGAGTTCAAATAGAATCGAGAGGCTACTCTGGGGGTTGCTCTTATGCAAGCTTCAGGTAGACCTTGCTACCTACATAACCTGCCCACCCCCAACCAGGACAATTCCAGCCAATCCTAATGAACACCTAGGGCAATATATGATTCCACAAGGGTTCCAGGCACTAGAGTAACTTTCCAGAAACTTACAATCTCCAGATAGTTTCCTGGTCCAGATAAGTCCTGACACCTATCCCAGCCTCTGCAGAACATAGAAAGTCCATCTTCCTACCCTTTCCAATATAAAAAAATTTAGAATTGCCATAACTCAAACATCCCTAAGGAGAGGTATGGAAAGATCAAAGGTGATGGTGGAGTTATACACAGAAGATAGGATTTAACAAATGAATATGAATGCTGAATCATTAAATTGATATCTTTTTTAGTCTCCAGTATTTTAGATCAGCTAGAAGTAAAAACCTAAAATTGTGAAATTGTAACCCATTCTTTTCATGGTATCCCACTGTATGGGTGAACCATAATGTATTTAACCAATCTTCTACTGAAAAAAAATTACCAATTTTTCCTAGCACAGACAATGCTGCGATGAATAACATTAAACATACTTTCTGGTCAAGTGCAAATATGTTTAAGAAAACAAGTTTTATAATAAAAAAGCCATTTAAGGGCTTTTGCATTTCCTTTTTCATCATATCCTTTAGTCATTTTTATATTAAGTTGTTGGTCTTATTGATTCCTGTTGGCTTTTCAAATTTAGGGAAGATTGAACCTGCTGTTATGTAAATTAAATATGTATTTCCCATTTTGCCACATGTCTTAGGACTTTATTAGCTTTCTGGGTTGCCAATTTTTTTTCATGTGAAAGTTTTAATTTTTGTGTAAATCTTTTTAGCAATCATTTTTTATAAAGGCCTTACCTACCCAAGGTTTCTTCTCATGTTTTAAAATGTGTTATCTGTAATACATTTGGGCATTTTGTGTTATTTTATTTTATATATTTCTTATAAGCAACATAATTTCCAGTTTAATTTTACTTTTAAGCTCAATGTGGGACTCTTTGTCTTCAATAGCACAGCTTAATCGATTTTTATCTATTCTATACCTGATATGGTCTCATTTTACTTCATATTTTTGTTCTTCCTTGTTGCTTTATTTTTTTCACTGTGCTATAGGTTAAAGGTTTTTCTTGCCATGATCTTCCACAAAAGCAAAGTTTTATGGATTTGGAAGGTTGTGGTGGTTGAGCTGTATGTTAGTCCATTCCTGTGAGTGTGAACCCACTGTAAGTAGGACCTTTTGATGAGGTCAGTTAAGGCATGGCCCACCTCAATCAGGATGGGTCTTAACCCTTTTATTGGAGTCCTTTATAAGCAGAATAAAATTCAGACAGGCAGAGAAAGTCACAGGAAGCAAGAAGCTGAATGAAGTTCAACGGAACTGGCAAAGAACACAGAGGTCAGGAGAGGCTGTCATGTGCAGTGCCATGTGACGGAGGAGCCAAGAACCAAAGATCACCAACAGCCAGTCCCGAAACCTAATTGTCTGGAGAAAAGCATCGCCTTGAAACCTCAAAACTGTGAGCTAATAAATTCCCATTGTTTAAGCCAGCCAATTGCATGGTATTTCCTTGAGCAGCCAAGGAAACTAAAACAGAGGTGGCCATCTAGTTTATAATTCTGTACGTCTTTAGATTAGTCAAGCACACATACTTAAACTTCACATGTATCAAATTAACAAAGTCAGTAAAAGGTGCCACTTATTAAGTATGAGTTAGACACTGTGCTGGCTGCTTTTCATGTTTCTCTACTATTATCTGTATTTTTACAGATAAGGAAACTAGAACTTAGAGTGCTTGCTTAAATAGCTTGCCACCTTTAGCCAATAGTTGTTTTTTTCTTAAACTTTTTATTTTGAAATAATTCCAAATTTACATGAAAGTTGCAAAAATATTGCAAAACCCATACAGAGAACTCCAACATACCCTACCATACCCAGATCACCAATTTGAACATTTTGCCACATTTGCCCTATCTATCATCCAATAATTTTGATGATCTCTTCTGGATGATGAGAAATTTAGCAGGCTTAAGCTATCAGGGCCCCCACCTGGAGGCTAAAGGGAATAAATCTCAAGTAAGCATTCCTGAAAGTGAAGGAAGACTGAATTCCCCAAAGTAAAATCCCCATGGCCTCACCAATATTGATATTGAACTCTTGAATTTTGGACAGTCAGATAGGTGAAAAATCATATCTTACTGTAGTTTCGGTTAGTATTTCTCTTAGTGAGTGAGACGAAGTATCTTCTCATAAGCTTGAGAACCATTTGCATTTCCATTTCAAGGAACTGCCTATTCAATATGCTTTGTCCATTTGGGAGGCACCCAGCAAATAACCACTACATCAAAGCTTCCTGGGATATGTGTTTGTTTGGAAAGTATCAAACAAGATTTTTGGAGTTTTATTCTATCTCTTAAAGGAAGCCATTTTGGAGGTAAGCTCTTCATCTGAACATTCAGAAGAATCTTGTTTTTCCTTGCATTGTAGGATATTTTCACAGGTCTCATGTTAATTGTTTTTGTTCACTCTCTGTTTATCAGGCAAAAATAAAAGCAGGCCAGGCATTGCCACTGGACTATTTCAACTTTATGCTGCATCATTTAATAATGGCAGAAGTCTCAAATTTCACCATTAGGCAGATGTAGAAAAAAAGGACATTGATGTAGGTATAGATGTAGAAAAAAAAAGGACCTGATGGAGTGGGTGTGTATGTGGGGGGAGGGATAAGGGAATTTTCATTATCATCATTATCACTATTATCAGTAATAGCTGATACTTACATAGCACTTTAAGATAAGTAATTCTTACCATTCCCATTTTATGTATGAAAACAGTGAGGCACGGAGAGGTTATATAACTGGCTCAAGCTCACATGGCTAATAAGTGATGGAACCAGGACTCTACCTAGGATGTCTGATGTCTGGCCCCAGAATCTGTGCCCTCAATCACTCAGAAGATAATTCCTCTGTGGTTCTGTTATAACCAAAGTCCTATCTGATTGGTGCTGCCCCTGGGACCCTGAAAAAAAGAATAAGCAGGGAGGATTAGTCCATCTTTTTTTTTTGGCTTTTTATACGTTTTATATATGGACCACTTTGGAAATAGGCCTATTTCTTCCAGTCAGTTTTAATGAATCATGTGCTAACGTGGCCAGCTCAGGGTAAACATTTTCTAATAACTATTTTCTGATACTAAAATGCTTCCTTTCAAAGCCACGAAAGGTTTACTTCAAGTTGAAGGAAAAGAAGGTTCAATGTGCCCCAAGTTACTTGGGAAAACCCCACAAGTCAATATGTTCTCCCTTTGCAAGGAGATGGAACAGGGGAGCAAGTTCCAGCCCCAAAGAAAGGAATAAGAGCAACAAACATGCTGCTCCATCCTTCCTTTAAAACCTGCCCTTAAGAAGGAGCTACATCCTTAGCCCACAGACAGAGTCCAACATGGCAATGGCTCTCATTGTTTCTTGCAGTAGAAGGGCCAGAGTGTCTCCTGGAGCCTCTCCCCGGCTCCTGCTATCACCAGTGGTGGGTCAGGTTGTGGTTGGTCTTGGCCATCTTGTGTATGTCTTGCTTCCTCTTGATCACAGGGCCTTGGTTGAGGAAGCTCTGCAGCAGCTCATGCGACAGCTTCTCTGGCATCAGCATTGACTGGTACTTCTTCTCCCGGCACTCAGTAATCATCCACTTCCTGGCCAGGAAACAGTGACGCCTGTCAGTTACGGGCACGGGGACCTGGTAGAAGTGGCTACCCTTGAGCCAATCCCAGGTTCACAGTTTCTCATCACCTTGTGGAAGATGGTGCAGGAATTGCATTCGATGTGCCTGTGCCTCTGCAGAAGCTGCTCTGTACTTCTCAAGCTGCTTCCTTTTCACAGTTTCCAGCGTCTGTGTCATGAGGGATCTGGCCAGGATTGTGTTTCCTCCTTTAATCTTCACGTTGATGAATTTACTGATCACTGGGTCTTCAAACACAGAGCTCGATTGTGTGGGTGGGGCAGCTTTGGTGAGCTGAGTCTTCCTGAGCTCCTGTTCATATTTCTCCTCCTCAGTCAGCGTGGCCAAGGTAGTATTCCTTGTCAGTCGGGGGAGCCTGGTATCCAGGGTCATAGCAGCTCCACCTCACCTGGGTTAGACCTGGAAGCTGCAGGATAGTCCCTTGTGCACCCAGCACCAGGCCCCATCACCCATGTGTAGCCTTCACCATCGAGGCAGCCATCTTGGCTGGCCACCAGATTAGTCTGTTTTTCACTACTTTGAAACCAGTGGTTCTTCATTCATTAGTTCATTTAATCATCTGCATTGTTCATTCAACATTCGTTCACTGGGTACCTACTATATACTAAGTCCTGGGCTAGGTGCCGGAAATATCGAGATAAACTAGACACAGTTCTTGACCTTAAAAAGTATATAATAAAAGGGAGAAGCAGGGGATGGTTGGCTAATGACACAGAATGAAATTCATTGAAGAATGTGCTTCTCAACCCAACCCCACACACCATCTAGCTAGTGCGAATTCTCCCTTGCACTTTGCCCTGTGATTTTCCCTTATTTTTAGCTAACAGAATATCACTGCCAGTTTTTTTCATTTTTGCATCTCTTCCTGAGCTGTTCTACAAAGAGTAGAGATATCAGTCAAATCTGCTGTCTTTTTTTTTATCATCCTAAAAATGTGGTCTTTTCCCCGTGATTGATGGGGAGCCAGGGAGGTGGTCTAAGCAGGGTGGCAAATGTGGTCAGATGGGCACTTTAGAAGGGGCTCTCTGACTGTAGGGTGAAAGTTGAATGGGAGAGATGAGGCAGGCAGCCTAGTAAGAATCCCAGGTAGTGGTATTTCCCTGGAACTTTGGATATATGTGTGACACCTAAGACTCATAATAGGAGTCCTGCAGGTCTGAAAATCAGCATTAGTCACATACAACAACTGTTAAAGAAACTGAAAAAGAGATCAGGCTTCAGTGACAGATAAGAATGAAGCTGATCAGGTTGAGACTAAGGTAAATCAGAATACAGGGGTAAGGAGGACATCGTCCGTACTTTAGAACTTCACCTACTCTGTGAAGGAAGAGAGGTTTGTTTTGTCCAAAACCTAAATTTTCTGTAGCACATCACCTAACTCAACCTGTCTGGATAACTCATTTAGATTAACTCAAACACATGGAGCCCAGGATAGGAATGAAGGCTTATAATTCTGTATAGCTTAATGTAATGGTCAGATATGTTGAGTAGAGTATGTTGAGCAGATAATTAAAAAGTACTGGCAAAGTCCCTTGAGGGATGGGAGAAAAAATATAGAACTCTTAAACTTTACCACCAGTGAAACTCATGATACTGTCTCAGACATTAGGGGCACCCAAGTCAGTCGGTCAAGCCCTTGACCTTGAGGCTTGTTCGTGAAGCTTACTTATATAGTAGAGAAGCTAAGCCTGCCTATAGTTAATGCCTAAGAGTTCCTAAAAACCTCTTTTGTTGCTCAGATGTGGCCCCTCTCTCTCAGCCCAACTCCGCAAGTGAAATCATTACCCTCCTCACTACGTGGGATGTGACATTCAAAGATGAACGTCTCCCTGGCAACATGGGACATGACTCCCAGGGATGAGCCTGGCCCTGGCACCATGGGACCGACAATGCCTTCCTGACCAAAAGGAGGAAAATAATTGTAACAAATAAGGTATCAGTGGTGAGAGAGTTCAAAGAGAGTCGAGAAGGTACTCTTATATAAACTGCGGCTAGTTATTACTATTTATCACAGTTTGCCAACCCCCAACCAAAACCATTCCAACCAACCCTAAAGAACACCTAGGCCTTTATCTGAGTTTCTACAAAACTTCCATGTACTATGATTACTTTCCAGAATCCTACAACCTACAAATGAGTTCCTGGGCCAGTTAAGTCCTGAAACCCAGAGCAGCTGGAAGGAAAAAACCTAAAATTGTGGAACTGTAACCCATACGAAACTCTGAAATCTATTCTACAACTAATTGTTGTGGTGTGCTTTGGAATTTATTGCTTTTTTGTATATGAGATCTGAGCAAGGGCTGTGGCCACGGGGCAGAAGGGTCTGGATCCAAGGAGTATTAAAGAAATGGAATTGAAAGGACACGATTTCATTCAACAGTGATTAATAATCTGCTAAGTGTAGGGCACAGAAGGACAATTGAAGCTTTATGATAAAAGGTGATAAAAAACATGACGGGGAAGAACAGAGTATTACAGGGAAAAAGAGGGGGACACGAAGCGGGTATGAAAGAGGAGTCCAGATTAATGCCTAAATTTCTGCTGTCACTGTAGATGGTGGTGCCATCATCTGAGCCAGGGATTCCCATGGGAATCTCTCTGGGTCCCCTCAAACCCAGCCCAGGGCAGGATGAGGGGAAGAGGTGAGCAAGTGACTCTGAATGAATAAATTAACAAATGTAGGTATGTGGACACTCTCTACCCCCAGCTGGGTCCAGAAAGAGGAAGATAGGGGGCGGTTCAGGACGAAACTTGAAGTTTCAGGAAACTGAGTGATTACTCAACACCCACAAACGGCCAGCCTCTTCCCAGTCACCTAACTGGCCACATGAAGCAGGCCTGCACCTCTCCCGATGTCTAGTGACCGGACATGAGGGTCATGAATCAGGCAGAAGCTGGAAGTGTCTTTGGGGCCAAAGGAGCAGAGCCCCAGCTTTCCCAAGCCACCAGCATGGGTCCCACAGGTTGTTGGAAGCCTTTCTGGAACTGGCAGGGAGGAAGGAATTGGCCCTACAAAGTCCCTGGGCACATGTTCCCAGATGAGGGCCCCTTCCACTGGCTGTTGCATCCCCTGTGTGTCTTTCTGCTTCAGCTTTGAGCCCCCTGGGTTCTCATAGCCTAGATCTGTTTGTCTCCATCCCAAGGGCAGCGACTATGTGGTTACATCAGGCCTGACCCCGACCCCCACTGCACACATACATGATAGAAAATATTTCTTGAGTTAATTCAGAGAGGGCTGTACCCTGATCCTCAAGGACTAGTTCCCAAAAGGAAATGACCCGCCAAGAACCACACAGACAGCCCCACTCTTGGCACGTGTGTGGCAGGGATTCCCATAGTTATGCCTCTGGAAGTATCTGGCATGCGACCTGGGACGAGAGAAGGCGCCAACACACTGCCCTGCCACTGATCCCTGCTCTTCTGTCAATACCTTAGAGTCTTGCAATTGCAGAATCTTTTAAATTGAAGGATGCAGAGAAACTCTCCAAGTGTGCCATCCAACTGCCCTTTTAAGGAATCCCAGCTGATCCATATAGCCCCTGATCACAGTGCCCTGTGCAACAGGCATTCACCCTCCCCAACCTGGGCCCTGAGCTCTGCCTTCTACGACTTCCCTCTCTGTCCTCAAGGCCACAGAGACACCACCTGTGCCCAGGGCCCAGAGCAGCCCATGTAAGCCAGGGTTGGGGGAGGGGGAGTCTCTGCAGCCCTCGCTCCAGCACACCCCATCCCTGATTAATGAGGAATTGAGGTGCTTTCTCCAAGGCCACAAAGTATCATCACATGCAATAATCAAACTGTCAGTGGGGCCATATCAAGGCCAAGAGGGGCAGAGAGAGGCCATTCTACCAAGCAGGAAGCTGAAATGTTTTTAGACTATTTTGACAATGCTCACCTCGTGGGCTGGTAAGTAGGTTAAGTCAATGTATACAAAGGGTCAGCTCAGAGAGGTGCCGGCAAAATCCATGCTCTCATGGGGCAATATCTGAGGGCAGCTCCCCAGGACCCCCTGTAGTCCACAAGTGTCCCCCGCCAGGGCAAGACCATGCAGGCTAATGGCCACCTGCAGCCTCCAGGGTGAGAGGCCCTGCTCACCCTGGAGATTGCCCAATACGTGGGCCGTGACCATCTTGTGGTCTCCCGGTCCACTGGGTCTTTTCCACATGAGGCTGACCTCCAGCTTTCCTCCCTGCTCCCGAGTCACTGATTTGTATGGCTGGTCAAGCAAGAAGTCATGTGTTTACCCAAATTTCCCAAGTGCCTGCTGGGAACCAGAGCCCGTATGGAGAAGTCCAGGGAACCAGAAGAACCACTGTGGGGAGGGGGAGGGGTGTGGGGGATGCCACACGGCCAGCCAGGACCAGGCAGGAAGTGGCCAGGAGAAAATACTGCAGGCACATCTTCTGTGGCACTCCTACATCTATCCCAGCTAAATTAGTTCTCAAGTTATTAAAGTTGTTGTGTGTGTGTGTCTTTTTTTTTTTGCTGACTATAAAAATAATGCCTCCCCATTGCAAAACATTTAAAAATACAGTAAATATAAAACAGAAAATGAAAAATTCTGACAGTCCTGAACACCCAGTTAACTGAGGTTAAGTTTTTGACATTTTAGACCAATGTTTTCTAGGCATTTTAACCTTGTCACTATATATATTTATATCTCTATATATTTAATTTTGTTTCTTGCTTTATTTTCATGCACCATTAAGGCATAAGCATTTTGTTAGCTTTTCACAAGCTAGCCAGTTAAATTCTCCCCTGCTGATGTCAGCCCATAATTCTAACAAAGATCCTTCATTTGTGTTGGGATTTAGCTGCCTTTTCCCAAAACAGAATAGTGCTGGGCACCAGCCTGGAGAAAGGGGAGGAGTGGGGAGGAAAACAGAGGAAGAGGAGAAGGGAAGAGGAGGAGAGGAAGAGATGAGGAAGAGGAAGGAACAAATTAACACCAAGGACATTCATTCTCTCTGCCCCTTTCTCCCTCTCAGTGTAAATCTCAATTGCTAAGTACTGAAAAATCCCAGGGCAAGTCACCTGGCTCCCAGATCACCAGGGGATCACCTTATGAATCTTTCCCCTGCTCACCCTACCCTAAAGGGCAGCGATCTCACCTCTGGTAAGAAAAAGTCTTTCCTTCTGCTGGGCAACAAGAACCATGTTTCAGCCACCCTGTCTCCACTCTGGCCCTCTGCTCACTTGTCATGTGACCTGGTTTCCAGGCCCCTTAGTCTGGTCACCTTCTCCTGACCGACAGCAAACACACCCCAGCATGTTAGAGAAGGTCCAGAGCTCCAAGTGAGTCTGTCCAAGTATGGAGCAGAGTAGGGCAGTCACCTTCTCCACTCTGCCTGCTATGCCTCTGCTAATGCAACCTACTTTGGTATTTGCTTATTTGGCAGCCAGAGCCTTGGCTCATGCAGAGTCTGTGGTCAGCTCCAACCAGCTCTTTTTTGTATCATTGTTGGTAAACCAGTTTTCCCACATCCTGTACTTGGGTAATCATTCGAAGAGACCAAATGCAGGACTTGATACTTTGCCCTCTTTACATATTTGCACTGTGACTTTTAGCTTTCCCTCCTGGCTTCTTATCGTGGATGAATTCAATATATGTGCGCCATCTCTTTATGCAACCTATTGATAAGATGATAATCTGATAACCCAAGACAGAAACATCCTTCCCAGAGGCACACTTGTCCATAACCCATGAGTTTGTTCAGCTTCTTAACAACCTGTGAAGAAATATCACCTTCTTTAAAAATCTAGTCATGCATTTAGCAGACAGCCTTGTGTGCTAGGTATGAGGAACATGGAAATGAACCAAAACTGGTTCCCACTGGTAGTGCCTACAGCCTTTGAAGATGGGGCAGTTGAACCCAGAACTCAAACGCTGCCCTCTGAGTATCACCTTCCTCGTGGGGCTTCTCACTGGTCACTATCAGCCGCAGGAAGACTCCCAGGGTTATTGCCCCATCCCACCCTCCCATCTTAGTGATCTCGTTGGTACATCACAGAATGGATCCTTCTGGTGACTGTACAGTGGAGAAACCCAACAAACACTACCTCAGCCAGGTAATGGATCCTAACATAAAGAGGGACAAGTTGTATTAATAGTATGTATCCTTGAAATTACATGATGAAGATGGTACTTTACCTCTGTGATCTTCCTGCCAAGAACTCATAATCCTAGTCTAATCATAAGAAATATCAGGAGAGAAAAAAAAATGCTGAGGGACATTTTAGAAGATATGTGACCATTAATCCTCAAAACTTGTCAAGGTCATAAAAAACAAGAAATCTGAGAAACTGTCACAGACCAGATGGTAAAGAGACATGATGACTAAATGTAGTATATCCTGCATGGGACCCTAGAACAGGAAAAAGACATTAGATAAAAACTAAGGAAATCCAAAAAAGAAAAAATTTGTTTTAATAAAAATGTATCAATATTAGTTCATTAGTTGTGACAGATGTAAGATACTAACCACAAGGGAAACTGAGTGCAGGGTATGTGAGACCCCTCTG
>PVIY010046612.1:0-18349 GCA_004026745.1 Myrmecophaga tridactyla | reverse complement strand
TCTGGAGGACCCAAATTGTTATCCTGGGACACATAGAAGTTCAGGAAACTGATGACTCTGTGCTTATCCAACTTTCTGAAGCATAGGAGGAAAGGTAATGTACACTGGAATGGTATCACATTAGCTGCCTGGAAAATGTGAGGAGAGGAATAACAAATACAGTCCAAATATTGATCATTATAGAGAGTCACCTAGATTAGTAGGGGGGGTTAGATCCATAAAATCAGTGGCCTGCAAGATCTTTACAGTGACCAGGTTGTTTGATACATAAATTTCAAAGCCAAAAAGGAAGATTTAAATTTAAAATTAGCCAAATCTTTCACTGAGAGAATTACACAGTATACTGTTCTGCTGTTCTCTAGCTCTAGCAGCTATTTTTTAACCTCCAGAATCTTCAGTGTCTTTTTCTGAATCATATATCTCATCATAATTATTTTTAAATATGCATTATTGAGAAGATTAATTGATATAATGTGCTTAAAGTGCTCAGTATTGTCTCAATGAATTATTATTATAATTATTTTTTCTAAGTAGCTGCTGAGATGAGGAAGGAAAGAGAAACAAAGACAGGAATTTACTATCCTGTAAGTATCATTATCAAGAGTAATCTAGTTGTGTGTAATAAGATAAGCCAATAAAATCAGTGACTTACAAAATCAACTGGAACCAATTTGTTGCTAGAAAAGATGGCTGAGAAATGGGAGACCAAAGAAAAGAAAAAGGAATAAACATTTTCCTCATATGCATTTCAGGGTGGAAAAATTATCATTGAGAAAATACATGATGCAAATGTCAGAGAAATTCAGCATTCACAATTCAGTAAGCCATTTATTCTATTTACCACGTGGTCCTTTTTTCCTATGTCACTGCTTTGGCACAGGTTGTAGAGGCTCAGTCCCCAAATGCACTCACTGAATTCCATTAACTTTTTCTTCTCCTCCATACATAAAAGGTTTTCTTAGACGTTTTAAACTTCAGGAAATCAACATTAGATAGTAATTTATCTGATTCAGATCAACTTTATTTGAAAAAAATAGTTAAAATAATAACAATTTGTGGAGAAGATAATGGGCAGTTTTAGAATAGTGCATTTTGAAAAATAATATTAAAAACTCTATTATTCAGATAGGGACCCTGAAGTTTCTAGAGATTAAAAACAACTCAGAAAGGAAGCACCAGTTCACACTGTGAATTTAAGTGAAAGAAATGGGTAATTTTGAGCCCAATTCTTTTTTTTTAAGCTTCTTTATTGTTCTCTATCCCCTATGGAAGGGATGACCAACATTTATTCCTTCAGTCATCCATCCAATACTTATTTATTAAGAGGCTACTATATACTAGATATTATTTCAGGAGCTTAGCAGCATTGAACAAAACAAGAACAAAAGTTATTTTATTTTCCTTATTAAAGTGCTCATTAGTGAAAAAATATAAATGCAGAAAAAACTGAAAGGAGAAATCACCTGAATCCTATCCAAATAGAAAAAAAAGATTATTATTAACTTTATTGGTTATATATTCTCCTTTTCAATTTATTTTTTGTGTGTATGCTGTATGGTGGGGGTCACATTTCATTTTTCCATGAGACTAATCCATTATTTCTAAGCTCAATTTTTGCTCGCAGGCTTTAAGGTTAAGGAACCCTGAGTTAATGAAGGGTTCTGGCACTTGATAATGAAAGATATTGGAGCCAAGTGGTTGATGATTAATTTTACCTTAATGTCTGAGGTTGACCACTCTTCCCTCAAGCTTGCCAGAGGTCATGTTTGTCATGCTTCCTACAAACACACAAATCTGGAGACACATTAGAAATGTACATAGTTTCCCCAAGTACAATATGGAACATTATCAGCTCAATCTTGAATTAATCTCTGGTCATCTCAACTAGTTTTGCTGCAAAAGGTTTTAATTTTTATGGGGTCCTATCCTTCTGTCTATCTATCTATCTATCTATCTATCTATCTATCTATCTATCTGTCTGTCTGTCTGTCTGTCTGTCTATCTACCTGTCTGTCTCTCTAGTTATTATAGATTAAAAGAGCATGCTTTTGGAATTTTATGTAAGGACTTTTTGCCTAATCCAAGGTTTGAAAAATGTTCTCCCCTGTTTATTCTTACATTATATAATTTTACAATTGCTCCACGGAATTGCCAAGATAACTTTGCTGAGACTTAGTTGAGTATATATGCACAGATCAACTACTATACTTTTTTTTATCTGATTGTGTGAATGCTTGTCTATCTTTATGAAAACACTACATTGTCTTTATCAGTGTAGCTTTATAATATGTCATGGTATCATGTAGTGTAAGCTCCCCAAATTTGTTCTTTATTTTAAATTCTGGGACCTAATCTGGATCCATTGCACTTACATAAATAAATGTTAAAATAAGTTTGTAAAGTTATAAAACCTTTTATCAGTTTAGAATTGTGGGGATTGCATTGTCCTAGAGATTAATTTGAGGAGAACTGAAATCTTACTAATGTTGAGGCATATAACCATGAGCAAAACATTGCTTTCCTTTTAGTAAGGATTTTCCTTTATCTCAACATAATTATGGTTGTCAATGTATGTGTTTTTCAACATTATATGTCACAACTATCCATAAGTAGTTCATATTTTGATGCTATTATAAATGACCACTTGGGTTAAATTGTATTTCCTCCAAATTATGTTCAAGTTCTAATCCTACTCCCATGAATGTAACCTTATTTGAAAATAGGGTCTTTGAAGATGTAATTAGTTAAGATGTGATGAATCTAGTTAGGCTGCATATCTAATATGACCTTATTATAAAATGGAAATTTGAACACAGACTCTGATATGGGGGAAGAATGCCTTGTGAAGACAGAGGCAGAGAGATTGGAGTGATTCACAGATTGCCTATAACCCCCAGAAGTACAGGATTCACAGAAGTATTCTTAACTAGAGATTTCTGAGGGAGCATGGCCCTCATGTCAAATATTTCTAGTCTCTGCCATGTTAAACAATAAATGACTGTTATCTTAACCAATCTTATTTGTGATGCTTTGTAATAGCAGCCCTAGGTAATTAATAATGATCTTCTAAAAAGTATCCTAGATTTAGGAAAATAAAAACAAAGAAAATCCAAACTGTACTGTGATAAGGATGTAATAAAGGAAAAGCAAGGAAAAAATAACTTGGTCTCAGATAATGAGGGTCAAGAGATCTAAAACTGGTTTTAGAAGGAGTATTAAAAGTCAGAAACTTTTAGCATGATCAATAAAGAGAAGAGAGACAAAAAACTATCCCAATATAAGCACTGGAAATCTTATGTATTGTTGATAGTTGTGCAAAATTCTGGACATGTGAAAAGTGTATATGCCATCAAATAAAAACAGGATGTATTCAATTTGGTAAACATTTATTTAGTGTCAGGCAGTTGATAAAATAAAGTGATGCACAAGAAAAAAAGTGGGATAGCATATAATCTCTGGTATCAGTGAAATGAGGAAAAATCCACTTCATAATAAAGAAATGTCAGGGTAGGGTATAGGATAGTTTGAAATAAAATAAAAGTACAGTTAGAAAATTAAGAACAGGGAAGAAAAAGGAAACAATTCTGATCTGTTTGTAGATCTACAAAGTCATCCTGAATAAAATAATAATAGAAGAATGTGAAGTATTTGCAAGACATGAACTGCTAGTAAGGGGGAGGGACATCCTTAGGAGAGGAGTTAACAGAAATAAATCCATAGAAGCAATAGACTGTGGAATATGTTTGGAAAGTGTAGAGGAAAGCAGTAGAACTAGATTAAGGAATCTGACCAAACAAAAGTAAGCAATAAAGGAATGGTGGTAAAGACCTAAAATGAGTTTCGTTATGTCATATGCCATCTAAAATTTTCATGTGTGTTAGCCTACCTAATCTTACATCATTGTGAAGAATAATATTTCCCCACTTTCACAGATATTCAAAAATTGAGGTTCATGTAATTGAAGTAAATTGTCAAAAGTCAGAAATCAAAATAGACAGTACAGTCAGTATTTGACAGTATAGACTCTCAAGTCTATAAGTCTTCTGTTACATCATACTTTATCCGAATGTAGTAGGACCGAGATTGGCAAATTAAACTTTGGTCAATTTTTTTGGAGATTTAGAACTAAACATTGTGAAGGTTAGTTTCTATTCCAAGGAATATAATCTTCCAGATAAATTTTTTAGAGGTGAATGACACAATCAAAGATGTGATTTAGGAAGACATTTCTTGCATTCATCCAATAAAAGTGTTCAAACTGCAATGTAAACCATTGTAATTTGTGTCTTTATTTCTTATATCAAGGGTCATTTAATCCAAAACCCTAAAGCAAGCTATTTGTAAAACATGTCTTTTAACTACCCTGGGAACATAGGATAGAAAGTGAATATCATCTTATTTCTTTAATTCTGAATGTGACATTCAAGACCATAACTTTTGAATGGCAATTTTCATCTCTGCATTTCTCAGGGTATAGATGAGAGGGTTCAGCATGGGGGAAATTACAGTGTAAAACACAGAGATTTCCTTGTCCTTATTCTCACTGCCAGCAGGTAGAATATAGATATAGATACAGGGTACAAAAAAACAAAACTACAACCATTATGTGAGAGCTACAGGTTGAGAGAGCTTTGTGTCACCCTGCAGAGGAGTGTGTCCTGAGTTTGTAGAGTATGAGGATGTAAGAAACAAAAAGGACAAGAAAAATGACAACTACCACCATCCCTGAGTTGATAATAGCTAAGATATTAACAATGAGAATATCTTTGCAGACCAATTTCAAAAGAGGCTCCACATCACACATGTAGTGATTGATCTCATTAGGGCCACAAAAAGGTAAACTGAGGATCATGAGCATTAGAGCAATTGAGTGCCAAAGACCCAAGCCCCAGGCCATGATGATCAGTGTGTTACACCTCTGATGGTTCATGATGTCCATGTAGTGCAGGGGCTTGACAATGGCAATGCAGTGGTCCAAAGCCATGGACACCGAGATGAGTATTTCCACACCCGCCAGCAAGTGGACACTGAAGATCTGGATCATACAAGCACTGTAGGAAATGCTTTTTTGCTCTGCAGCTAAGTCTCTGATTAGTCGAGGAACCACAGTGGAGGTGAAGGAGAGGTCCATGAGGGAGAGGTGGCAGAGAAAGTAGTACATGGGTTGCTCAATTAGATGGCTGCAGGTGATTGTCAGTAAGATGATGAAGTTCCCCATTAAGACAGCAAAGTAACAGAGCAGGATCAAGAAGCAGAACAGTAGCTCTATTTGCCTATCCTCCCACAGCCCCAAGAAGACAAATTCAGCGACATTGTTCTGACTTTCCATGAGGTTAAGGTGCATCCACCATTCACCAGAAAAGCTTAATTCATCAAAAATAATTCAAAACAAAATATTAAAGATTTAATAGCATTTTAAACCTTTGAATAGATTTGTAAATTGAATGATAATGTGCATCACAGCAGATTGATTACAAGATTAAATGTTTAAACCTTTTTAGATGAAAGGCATCATTATCATGTCAAGTGTTTTTTAATGAGAGCATAATTTACTCATTGCACTTTTATAAATATATCACAGGCTTTTACTCCCATATCAAACTAATGTTTATGTATATAGTTTTTGTATACTCAATTTACATAAGGTATACTAGAAGCATGAGAGTCCATTGAACCAATGTACGTCTTAATTACATTAATATATTAAATAGCAAATCAAAAATATGAGCCTGTTTCTGATTCTAGATTCTTTCAGCTTCATGGCTATGCTACAATATCTATGATGAAATGGAATCTCAACTGTTTTTCATCTCTGTAAAAAGAAATAGGTCTTATTTCTGCCACTGCCTGCCTATGTAAATTTAACTAACTCCCCCCCTTCTCTATGCTACACAGATTTTATCTGTCTTAATCTAACATTAATATTCCACATGTCCACTGAAACTATTTATTCTTGAAATTAAAAAAAATCAAAGCTTTTAATCATAACAGAGAAACAGCCTAAATTATTTGCTGCTCATTTGAATGCATCATCTATTTGGCATGTTTGGTTGAACTCCATTATGGACACGGAAAGGCTGGAAATAGGGAACCAGAGGCAGTGATTTCTAAATGTTTAAATATAGGAAACAAGATGTTATTATATAAAAGTTTCACTTTTCTACTAATTAGGATAAAAACACATTTAAGAGGCTGCTATTAACACTTCAGGAACACTTGAGATGGTTATTTTCTCTTACTATGTTGAAGGAACCAATGAGATTAAAGACAGACCTGCATATTTCAACACACATTTAGAAGAGTGCAGACATTAAGATGCAGATAGCTGGAAAGAAGGAGCTAATAAATTTACATTGAAACTATCACCTTTACCCCTATGCAAATGTCCACAGCAAAATAATGGCCTGCCCAAAAGACATTTACCTTTGATGAAATTGTTGTTGTTGTTTATAATGGCATTAGTGAGGGTATGCTCTAAAGATCACAAGGAAATGCACTCATCCTGGAATGTTCTGCTAATTCCCATGTTGATAGCATTGAGTAATTCATTTTCTCTGAGCCATCTTCTTCATCTTGCAAACAGAACCAATGATACTCTATCCATTTAACATATGCCAAAAGAAAAGGAAATGAAATTCATAGAAACACTATGATATATACAGGGTTTATGATTTTAACTTAATATAACCCAAAAATAGGTTTGAAAGTATTTTGGAGAGGAATAAACTTCTGTGTAAGGAAGAGGATATCAGTGTTTTCTCCAGTTAATTGGTTTTATATTTTGTGGATTTTTTTGTTCTGCCACAGGTAAAGGGTTGAAGAACTCATAAGGAAAAGCATAGTAGTTGGTCAAAGTTTATTCTGGGTTTAAAATATAATTTAAGAAATATTTCATTATTAATTAATAATATCCACACTCATTCTGTATGTAATGTGGAAGAGCCTGAGGAGTTCAATAACATATAGATCACTTTTCATTAAGTCCGTAGGACAAAACAGTAGAAAAACTAGAGGATTAAAATGATAGAAAGTTCAAATCAGATTTAGGATACTTTCTTAGCATAATGCTGCCTCAGTATATCTTAACCTTTTGAATCACCTCATGTTCTCTTTATGATGATCGACCATCATTTGCAAAAACATAGACCCACATAGTAAAACATCCTAAAAAGCAATGTGTATAAAACCTATTCTAGGAATCCTTTGTAAAAAGTTATTCTATGCTGAAATATTATTGAGCCTCATCCCCAAACTATTCCCTTTTGGTATTAGGATCTTCAAATGTCCTTGTGCCTTTACAAATCCATTGTCTTTGTCTCTTATTGCCTCTCTCTCACACACATCCATATGCATGTGTATATGCACACATGCATAGATACTCAGGGTTTTAGGAGAGAATTTTGAACTCACTTTTTCAGATAACTTATCATTAAGAGATTCTTCCAAAAGATTCTTTTTCTTAAAATATAAATTCTAGGAGAAAATTCATTTGGGGAATTGTTTGAAATGACATCTCAATGATATTTTGAAAGGAAGATGAAAACATTGAAGTAAGACTCTTGAGAAATGGTATTTATGGCTAATGTCATATGGATAGTATAAAAATCCATCAAATACAATTTTATCTCTTCTTTCAATTTTTCTATGTGCTTACCACCTCTGTAATGATAATAATAAAATTAATCAAAGTAAAAACCATGGGTTTAATTATTAGATGGATTTATTGTAAAATGTTTATCTACCACATATGAAGGAAGAAAAATAAATAGATACCATATTTTCTCTAAGACTCTGCCTGATACTAGCACTTAATATTTTAGCCTCAATATATGTGAAGCAAATTCACCACAACCTAATGAAATATATGTTGTTAAACCTGTTTTGAAAATAATGGAACTAAAACTCACAGTTACATGAATACTAAGAATGTCTGTAATTTGTTTGATTCCAAAGCTTATACATTTTTTCACTATGCTTAAATTCATTCTCACAAATACTGATAAAGCCATTAGAAACTTAATTTTGCCTCCATTTATCATCTAGATTTTCCTGAATGGCCTCTCATGGAAATAAAAACAAGCTAAAATATTCCAGAAAAACTTGAATTTAAAAATTTTAACCAAGTAAGATCAAATTTTATAAAAAAAGAGCTTTTATGGAGCCCCAATAGTTTAATCTCCAATATTCAAGTACACATACAATATTTATACAATACATATATACATATATATACTAACCATAGCACTCTTTCCAGCATAAAATTTTATATTTATATCAACACCAGGTTAGACCTTTAGGCCAAGTCCCTTTGCTTTTCTGCAAAATTGCTACAACAGCAACAAATATGTGTGGAAAGTCTCTGACTGTTCCATGAATCTTCCTTCCAAAAGAAACTTCTAGGAAAACAATGCTGGAAACACCTTGAGTTAAAAGGCACAAAAAAGGACCAGAGGGAAAATCTTTCATGAGCATTTTGCATCAGCTACTGCATGTGTAGTTAGAACTGTAGAAATAAAGCCAGTATTATTATAGTGGTCATAGAGATGTGTTTAAGGCATTTACTCTTTTGTTTTTATCTCCAGTGTTATCATATGAGAGATTCAAGACCATTATGATATATTGTGGATATTTTTTTCTCAATCTATCTTTTCTACAATAAGCTTCTCCAAGGCAGAAGCCATTAATATTCGCCATTGTACCTAGGATTTAACCATATACCTTAAAAACGTTCACCTGGATCAATACACTGTGCATCCAAAGAGCTTTAAGAATTTCCTCATTAATATAGAACATTTACTATTAAGTTAGATATTTGTAAATAGTTTCTAATTTTTTATTACACCTATTTGAAAGTTTGAAGGAATGGATACAGTTGTTTTTTCTATTTTTGTTTTAAATTACATTTTCTGTTGCTAGGTATCATCTATTAATAAGGTACTAATAGAATTAAGAAAATACCTCAGGGTATTATCAAATTATTTTCTTAATTTAGTTTTGCTATGTTTTTCTTTGTTTGAGGGTTGACAAGTGTGGAATGTCTGTATAACCCAGAGAAACAGAGTGGAGCCTATTATCATCTTTAGTTCATAACAGACAATTCTCATGGGTACATTCAAACTCTCTCTTCTACTTTATTTTTTTTTCTTTTCATCCACCATATCCACTTTTCCTCATCTCAAATGGGTGTCTGCTAGACTCTATTCAACCAATGTTAGACTTCAACCCTTACTAGACCCCAGCTGCTGTCCATTATTATGGATTACTTATAGCTGTCCACATCAATTGAAAATAATCTCTTATTATATACTTTTTAAAGTGTGACATTTGACTCTGCCCTCTTTTGTTGTAAGACACTGACTGACAGAATTAGTTAGTACTATAGCTTCAATATACATGAAGCAAATTTGAATGAAGTTAAATGAAGGAAAAGGTAAATTTACAGTGGAAGATTTAACTCTCCTTTATCAATTACTGATAAGTAAAGCAGACAATAATTCAGTAAGAATATGAAAGAACAATGTGATTACAGAAGACTTACAGGCATATGTAGATACATATAAAATTAAACATCAAGCAATTCAGTAACATATAGTCTCTACATATCCAGATGTAGGATTTAAAAATTATGAAAGGCCATTAAAAAAACTGCAATTAATTTTAAAGAAATAAGATTATACATAACAGAGCACAATGAATTTAAGGTAGGAGTTAACTACCATAAATTATAATTATATTTATATATAAACATGTATATAATACACACACATATGTGTATGTGTATATATATACATATAAATATTTGGAAATTTAAATCTTACTTCTTGTTGAATAACAAATTTGTTGAAAAATAAGCCATGATGGAAAGTTTTTAAATGACCAAAATTGAATGGTTATGAATCAGTTTCCACTCCAACATCTTGGAAGTCTTCATTCTTATTCTCATAAGAAAAAAAATTGAAAGCTGAAAGTCAAGAAATCTTAGATCCATCAGAGAATTGATATCAGAGGACAAGCCACTAAACCCACCCCCAAATTGTAGAAAGAAGATGTAGAAAAATTACAGCCTACTTTGAACAGAAATAACTACTGGACCCACAATCAGGTAGGAATATTTGGCAAATTGCTATAGATTTGGTGTGAGTTAGCTTGGTAAATAAACAACTTATACTGGCCCAGGTCAGGGGGACCCCCATACTTTCAGGAATCTTACTACAAGGAGTCCTAACAAATTATCACTGGGAGTATCAGAGAAATATTCCATTCATGCCTCTGATGGTGGAGAAGTCATGCAAACGTTTTGGAATAAGCCCCATAGCACTCTGTTTTTGTTGGCATGTGCCTGTTCATAAGGGAAATTATTTTACAAAAATCTAACCTATGTGACATTCTCCAGAATCAAATCAGTTTAGGGGAAGGGAAATACCCAACTCTGGCACCACTATTCTTCCTGTGTCACCTAAGGAGTGGAAAAAAAATCTGAGAAGCATTTGTGAAAGTTATGGCCCAGAGTGAGACTTAATCATTTGATTATAGATTGCTTCTCTTTCCCTCACATTTACTATCATAAGGTTCCTGTATAGTAATATGAATGTGAAAAGAATTGCAAGGATCAGACCCTGTTTAAGAAGGAGTCTTGAAGGGAAGCCAAAGGCAAAAGGGAGAAAAGAACAAGGATGCCTTAGGATATGTTAACCTCTGACATTTAAGCTACAGCAAAAATAAACACAGCTTAACTCCTAGCAAGAAAAACATAAAACTGTACACTAAAGGCCTAATTTACTCCATTATTTTACATTACACATCATGTCTGATTTTCAAAAAATTTCAAGGCAAACAACAGAGACTGAGAAACAACCAGACTCAGATATTAAAGATCTTGGAATTATTAATGCAATATTTCAAATAAATCTTCTTACTAGGCAAAGAGCTTTAACGGAAAATATGGACAACATGTAAGATTAGTTGGCAAATGTAAGCTCTGAAATGTAGACACTTAATAAGGATCAAGAAGAAATACTAAAAATCAAAGACACAATAACAAAAATGAAGGATACCTTTAATGGGCTGTTATGTAGACCAGACATGGATTATAATAGTATTAGAAAACTTAAAGATATGTCAATGAAAATAATCTCAAACTGAAAAGGAAAGAATAAAAAGAATGAAAACATCAATGACAAAGGGAAAATATTTAAAGACTCCATGTGAAAAACATCTCACCTACAGAGGAGAAAGAATAATAATTACATTGAACTTCTCTTGAAAAAGCATGCAAACTGAGGTGAAATATTCAAAATGAAGAAAGTCAAAAAACACTAACCTTGAATTCTGTACCCAAGAAAACTATCCTTCAAAAGTAAAGAATAAATAAAACTTGGAGGGTACTTCTAGGACGATGCTGAAATAAGGATATGAAGAACTCAGTCCTCCACCAAAACACCTAGGGAAGTCAAGAACTGTGCAAAGCAGCAATTTTTAGGTTCAGGAGACCAGAGAACAATTGCAATGTATAATGAAGAGCTTTATGTGAAAAATGAAGAAATTATGATTGAGAAATTGTGGGCCCTTTCATATGATATACCATCCCTGTATGGGGCCATGACCCTGTTTGGCAGGAAATACTGATGAACCAAGTGCAAAGTAAGCCTTCATCATGAACCCAATCAACAACAAAATCTTAGATGAGAGGGAAATAAACTTTCAAAATAATCTTATCAGTACATTCAAAATCCTTGAAATCAGCAAAAAAAAAATTGTGAGTCACATCTGAAACAAGAAGATATGGCCAAACCAAGTGATCAACTTAAAAAGACAGATAAAAAACAGAATTTGGAACGACTATTTTAAGATGTTCAAACACATCTCCTAAATAATTTCTAAGAGATGTTTTAAGTGATAAAGTATATTAAGAAGATTTTAGGAGACCACAAGGAAGAACTTGACAGAATCACAGAAAAATAGCAGATCTTATGTAAATCAGAGATAGTGTAGATGGAATTAAGAATATACTAGAAAAAGACACAAACAAATAAAAAATAAGAAAAACAAACAAAATTTAAAAAATAAACAGAGAATATACTAGAGACACACAATAGAGTATTTGAAGAGGCTGAAGAAAGAATCAGTGAATTAGGAGACAGAACAACCAAACTCAAGCATGAAAAATAATAAATGGAGAAAACAGTGAAGAAATTTGAGCAGAGTCTCAGGGAAATGATTGAAAAGATTAAGTGCACAAATGTATGCATTTTGTTTTTTGTCATGGGCAGGCACCAGGAATTGAACCCAGGTCTTGGGCATGGCAGGAGAGAAATCTGCCATGAACCACCATGGCCTGCCTTACAGGTATATGCATCTTAAGTGTCCCAGAAGGAGAAGAGAAGTGTATATGATCAGGAGACATTTGAGGACATATGGTTGAAAATTTCCCAACACTTATAAAGATATAAATATGCAAATCCAAGAATTCCAACATACTCCAAATACAATAAATCTAAATAAACTAATTCCAAAATAGATAGTAATAAGAATTTCAATTTCTGAAGAGAAAGAGAGACTCTTGAAAGCAGCAAGAGAAAAGCAATTCACCACATATAAGGAAGCCACATAAGGCTTGGTGCTGGGTTCTCATCAGACACAATGGAGTTGAGAAAGGAATGATCTAAAATATTTAAGATACTGAACAAGAAAAAAAAATGTCACCCAAGAATTCTTTATCCAGCAAGATTGTCCTTTAAAATGACGGAGAGCTTAAAATTTTCACAGATAAACAAAGTCTTGTCCTGTAAAAAATAATAAAAATAAATGGAATTCTGCCAGCTGAATAATAAAGACAAGAGAGAGAGGCTTAGAGGAGAATATAGAAGTTATGCTTATCAGTAAGGGTTACTGAAAGGATCAAAACAGAGATTAATAATGTGACAAATAAAAACCAAAGGATGAAATGGTCAAAGGAAGGAAGGCTTTGACTGTAATAACCTTGATGCTAATGGATTAAACTCCCCAATCAAAAGACCCAATTTAACAGATCATAAAAAATATGATCCATCCATATGCTTTTTATAAGAGACTCATTTTAGACACAAAGATACAGGTAGGTTGAAGATGAAAAGATGGGAAAAATATTTTGTAGAAGCAGAAACCAAGAAAAAACATGGGTAGCTATACTAATATCAGGAACAATAGACTTTAAACACAAAAATGTTATAAAAGACAAAGAAGGACACTATACGTTAATAACAAGGGTAATTCACCAAGAAGAAATAACAATCATAAATATTTATCCACTTAATCAATGTGCCTCATGAGGGAGACACTCATGTTAGAACTGCAAGGAAAAATAGACAAAGCCATTATTATAGTTGGAGACTTCAACATCTCTCTATCAATAATTTACAGGCCCCAACGGCAGAAAATCAGTAATTCTATATTTCAACTGAATAGCACCATCAGTCAACTACATCTAATTGACATTTATAGAATAATTCATCAGGTTAGGGGCGAGTACACTTGCTTCTAAATCTCACATGGAACATCCACCAAAATAAACCACATTGTGGGCCATAAAATACCTTCAACAAATTTGAATGTATAGAAATTACATAAAGTGTACTCTCAGACCATAATGGATTCAAACTAAAAATCAGAAATATAAAGAAAACTGGAAAACCTCCAAATATTTTAATATTAAATGCACTTCTAAATAGTCCATGGATCAAAGATGTCTCAAGAAAAATTTTAAAACATTTTGAATTAAAAATGAAAATACCACATAAAAATTTGTAGGATGCAGCAAAAACATTGTATGGAAGGGAATTTATAAAATTGAATGCATATATTTGAAAGGAAGAGAGATCTGAAATCAATTATTTACACTTCTGGTTGACTAAGATGGGACTGTAGGATGCTCCAGGGTTCCATAACTCCCACAGAATTTTTGGACACCTACCCAAAATTGGCAGGGCCTTCCTCCTTAGATCTGCAGAAAAAAGTTAAAGGCTTGCAGTACCTGGATGAGTCCCAAAGAAAGAAAACTCAACTTGAAAGTGATAATAAAATGTCATGACACCATGGTTGTCCCTCCTTCATGCCTCCTCAACACTGTGGAGCTGTCATGCACTTGCAAAGGGTGTACCTTTCTTTTTCCAGGCCTAAATAATGACAAGAGAGCCATCAAACAGAAAACCAATTTACAAAGACCATGAAAAGTGGTTTTACTTTTTCTTTTTCTTTTTTGGTAGCAACTACCACTAAAAGAAATCTCCATCATATCAGTAGTGGGATATAAGCTTAAGGAAGAGATGAAGAGACAGCTCAGAGACTAAGTCCCAGAGTAAACACATGAAAATTTTAACACATAAAATTTCTAAAAAGAAATGAAAAGATGCAGTAAATGATAACCCATGCAAAGATATGAGATGATGCATGAAAAAACATGGAATAGACAAGATTTTGGACATGACAGATAAAGATTATACAAAAAAACACTTTGATATTTCAAATAGCTGAAGGAAAACACAGAGAAAGAACTAAATGAGATCAAGGAAATGATAAATAAGCAAAATTATAATGCCAATGAAGAGATAGAAATTATAAGAAAGAATCAAATAAAATGTTGTCACTGAGGACCAAATCATCTAAAATAAAGAAGAAAAATTCTCTAGAATTTTTATATGGCAGATTGGAGCTGGAAGAAGAGAAAAATCACTGGACTCAAAGATAAGACAATTAATATTATTTATACTGGGGAACAAAAAGAATGAAGAAAAATTAACAGAGTCTAGGAGACTAGTGGGACATATTAATGGGTGCCAATATATGCATAGTTACTCAGAAGAACAAAAGAGAGAAAGGTGCAGAGGGAGTATACAAGGAAATAATAGCAAAACACTTCCAAAATTTAACAAAATACATGAATACACATATTCAAGAATCCCAACAAAACTCAAACATGATAAACTTGGAGAGAACTATGCCTAGACACATAGCCATCAAACTGTTGAATGCAAAAAAAAGGTGAGAATTCTGAAACTTGAAGAGATAAAAGTCAGTGTGTTATGTGCAAGGTAATTCTATTTCTCATTAGAAACCATGGAAGCAAGAAGGAAGAGGGGCAAAATAGTTAAAATGGTGAAACAAAGTAATTTGCAAGCAAGAATTTAGTGAGACTATCTTTCAGAAATGAGAAAAATTTTCATTCACAGATAACTAAAAGTAGAGGGATTTATTCACCAATAGACTTGTTCCATAAGCAAAGCTAAAGAGAGTTGTTCAGATTGTAAAGAAAGGACACTATAGGGTAGAGCAAAGTGGCAAAACATAATGAAGATCTCCAGTAAATATAAGTACATGTGTTAATAAATTATAGTTCTATATTGTATTTTTGGTAACTATTTATTTTTTACACCATACAGATTCTAAAATTCAAATGCATAAAAAGTAAACCTATGGTGGGTGACTTCCAATGCATAAAGATATAATTTTTAAAAAGTGCAACAAAATAGTGGGTAATGGTTGGGTATAGGAATAAGGTTTGTGTATTCTATCAAAGTTATGGGTATCAAATAAAATGTTTTGGGGATGTTAAATTTATTGTGATGTTAAATTTAAGTCCCATGGTAACTGGAAACCAAGTATCTGAAAACTTTATGCAGAAGAAAATGAGAAGAGATTCAAAGTTTCACTACAAAAAATTAATATGAAAATAAAAAGTAATGGAAAAGTTGAGGGACAAAAAGCTATAAGACTTACATAAACTAAATAGCAAGATGGCAGAAGAAATTTAGGTATTATCAGTAGTCACATTAAAAGTAAAGGACTAAGTGGTGCAAGGTAGTTCAGTGGTAGAATTCTCACATGCCATGTGGGAGACTTGGGTTTGTTTTCCGGCCCATGCACTTCCATCCCCCAAAATATATAAAATAAAATTCAACAAATGGTGCTGCAATAATGGGATAGTCACATGGAAGAAGAATAAAGTGTGACCCCCAACATACAGCATATAAAATAAAGTAAATGGACTAAAAGGATGTGCAGGTTGTTTAATGGTAGAATGTTTGACATCCATGTGGGAGGACTGGATTAATTCCTGAACCATGCAGCCCCCAAAAGAAAAAAAAGCTTAAAAAGTAATTAGACTAAACTCTCCACTTTTTAATATCAGTATGAATTCAAGGATATGAATATTGCAGTTTGGATTATATTCTAATACTGTGCTATTTGTTTTGTTGCTCATATTTTAACAGCTTTGGCCATTGAGGAACTCTTTCAGTTGGGACCTGTGTCCCTTTGATATATCCTCAACACCGTGTGTCATTATTTATGTGTTGCATATGTGCGTGCTCTTGTTTTGCTTTTTATAGGTTTTTTTTTCCTTCTTTGCTGTATGGTGGGGACATAATTCATTATTTTTCCATGTGAGTATCCCATTATTGCATCCTATTTTGTTGAATATTTTTGCTGTTGTTTTTTGTTTGTTTGCTTTTGGGGGGGGGAGTGCATGGACTGGGAATTAAACCTGGGTCTCCCACGTGGCAGGAGAGAATTCTACCACTATACTGTCCTTGCACACCTTGTAGGGGGTTTTCAGCTTTTTGTTAGTCCTTTCTTCCTTTATTGAATATGCTTCAGTTAATTTTGTAGATTACTTGCTGAAGAAATAGAATGAAGCTAATTTCCCAGACATCTTTTACTCTTTTTTTGGACAATGGTATTAAAAACCAAAATCTCATCACTGGATGACCATATATTTTTATTCTCATCAAGAAATGTTAGTTAGGTCCCAAGTAACACCTTCAATTGCCAAAATAAGCCACCTATTTCCCTTAAAATAAAAAGACAGATTGAAGATTAATCTCTTTCTCAAATCTGGGTCATGTTACTTATTCGGGAAAGAAAGGATGTTTTAGTGAATGACTTCCCCAGATTCAGATATTTTTGCATCATTCATGTTGACTATTCTTCCAGGAAAGGCCGTAAAGACACACTTTCCACTTAAAATCTTAGGTGGCTGTGGATTTCAGAAAGTGTGGGATGTAACTGGGAATATCTGAGCATGCGTTCTAGGAGGTAGATGAGAAATTTATGCCTCTTTGTAAATTCACAGAAACATTGTTTTCCGGAAATAATCAGAACACTTTAGGAGCACTTTTTCTTCTTCTCTGAGTCAGCTGTTCCAAATTATTTTTGGAAAAAAAGAGGACACCTGACTATCATTAAAACTTTATAAAAGCTGAAAAGATTTTTCTGGGAAATTTATTAATTGATTTTTTTAATACATGTAATACTTGAAGAACGTCAATCTGCTCAATTCCTTGGTAAATATCTAATACATACAAAGTGCTATGGAAAGATACAAATTATACAGACTCTCTAGGAGTCTTTTAATATATAAAGTGAGGAGGGATAAAAAGATGTGTGTCATGGTCAGGTTCTTGTGTCATTTTGCTCAGGTAGTGGTGCCTGGTCATCTGCAGGTAAGAACTGGCCTGTCTGTTGCTATGAGTACATTTCATGGGCTTAAATCATGATTACATTGACTGCATCCACAGCTGATGGCATTTGTAATCAGCTAAGGAAAGTGTCTTTTGCAATAAGTGATGCTTAATCTAACCATCAGAAGGTTTTTAAGGAGGATTCAGAAGAGACAGTCTCTCTTCCTGCTTCAGCCAGTGAGCCTCTCTGTGGAGTTCATCCAGACACTTTGATATCAGAGTCATCAGATTCAGAGCCTGCTTTTTGGATTTCAATCCCTATGGTTTTCCAACTAGCCTCTCCTGAGGGTTCATTGAGGAACATCATTGGAGTTACCAGCTTGTAGCCTGCCCTACAGACCTTAGACACTTATATTCCCATGGCTGCCAAGTAAGGCCCTGCTGAAAATTCATTGTGGATCTTCATTGGAGTTACCACCTGTGGCCTGCCTGTACAGAGGACTCTACATTCCCATGGTTATATAAGACACTTTAATAAATTTTATATTTATGGATATCTCCTGCTGATTCAGTTTCTCTAGAAAACCCTAGCTAATACAGCTTGGTGACAGAAGTGTTTTTTAGGAAACAGAATCTTAAAAATGGGTTTTATGATTGATTTTCTACTCTGGCTGGACTCAAAGGCACTAAGGACTCTGTTTCCCATAATGAGAATGATATTGCCAATCCATGGGGTGAGTTGGCAAGAGATGGCCAAAATATCACAATTGGATTCTTCTAATGCTTTGCTTGTACAAAGCCACACTCTAATGTTTTTTGCACCTTTACAGAGTTTTGCATAAATAAGAGATATAGAGATGTTGGTTGGAAGTTGTTAGATATGCTGTATACATTAGTGAGAGGAAGGGATGGGCTGA